>LPNX010165463.1:409065-434053 GCA_001517045.1 Pseudotsuga menziesii
TAAGCTGATGTAGAACTCGATCTTTGGCAAGCTTGATGGCACTTTGATTGTCGCACCAAAGTGGATTAGGCTTCTGCTGCTTGAATCCAAACTCTGAAAGGATCTGTCAAAGCCATAAAGCTTCCAGACTAGCATTAACTGTGGCTCGATATTCTGCTTCTGTTGAAGAAAGAGAAAGAGTTTGTTGTTTCTTACAAGACCAAGTGACAGGTCTAGATCCCAGACTGAAAACATAACCTGCAGTTGACTTTCGATCATCAGGATCATCGGCCCAATCTGAATCAGTGAAACCAACCAACAAAGGTTTCCCCCCTGTACTGTAATGAATCCCAAACTGAATTGTAACTCAAATATATCGAAGTATTCTTTTTGCTGCTTTCTAGTGACTTTCATGAGGAGTTTGCATATAACGGGAAACACGACCAACGACAAAGGAAAGGTCAGGACGGGAATGAGTCAAGTATAAAAGACTACCAACAAGCTGACGATACAAGGTGGCATCTAATTCAGGGGAAGCACAAGTGGCAGAAAGTTTGACTCCAGACTGGAAGGGAGAAGGGGCTGGTTTACAATCTTCCATGTGGAAGTGACGAAGAAGGTCACAAGCATACTTAGACTGAGAAAGAAAGATTCTTTCTTTGGTTTGCAAGACTTGGAGACCAAGAAAATAATGCAAATGTCCTAAGTATGACATTTCAAAATTTTGCTTAAGACTGGATTTCACATGGGTTATAAGGTTAGGGTCACTACCAATAAGGATAAGATCATCAACATAAAGAACAAGTATGATGAGATGGTTTCCTACTTTCTTGGTATAGACATTGGGGTCAGAATGGCATCTAGAAAAACCGGTGTCAAGGAGAAAGCTATCCATTTTTGGCATACCAAGCTCTAGGAGCTTGCTTAAGGCCATATAAGGATTTCTTAAGGAGATAAACAAGGCTAGAGTTATTCTGAACATATCCAGGAGGTTGTTCCATGTAAATTTCCTCATGTAAATCACCATGTAAGAAGGCAGACTTGACATCCATTTGATGGACTTCCCATTTATGTAAGGCTGCAAGGGAAAGAACAAGGCGGATGGAGTTCATTTTGGCTATAGGGGCAAAGGTTTAATTGTAGTCAATCCCTTCAACTTGGGAAAAAACTTTGGCAACTAACCTTGCCTTAAGTTTTTCAACACTTCCATCTGATGCATACTTAGTTCTGTAGACCCATTTACATTTGACAAGTTTTCTTCCTTTTGGAAGAGGAACAAGATCCCAAGTATTGTTCGCCATTAAGGAACGATATTCTTCATCCATAGCTGCATCCCAATCTGGATTTCCTGAAGCTTCTGCAAAAGTTTCTGGATCATGATTCTCGAAAACTTGAGCCAAAAGAGAAGAGGCTTGCTGAAACTGAGAATGAGTTCGTTGTTGATCTCTAGGATCACCGACAAGATCACTAGCTGCTTCACATGTTGAATGGACCCATCGAGGAAGTATTGGTGCTGGTGCAATTGGAGGAACATGAGTAGGCGGTGGTGGATTTTCATCCTCACTGTCATCATCAGAAACTGGAGTTGGAAACCTGTCAAGGAAGCTGGAAGAAAAAGAAGAAGGCACAATCATCGAATCAGGCTCGCAGGACAAAGATGGCACACCCGCCAAGTTAGGCTCATAGGCCAAGATATTTTCATCAATTTTAACATCTCTTCTAATTATTATATCATGAGAATGTGGCTGAAGAAGTCTATAACCTTTTACATCTTCAGAATATCCAACAAATATGCACTTTTCACTTTTAGGCTGCAATGCTTTCCATTTTTCATCCGGAATGTGAGCCCATGCTTCACAACCAAACACACAAAAGTGACTTACATCTGGTTTAATTTTACTCCATGCTTCTTCCGGTGTTATACCTTGTAAAAATTTAGTGGGTGTGCTATTAACTATGTAATTTCCACAATTTATGACCTCAGCCCAATATTGAAGACTTAGTCCCTTGGATTGGATCATACAATTTGTCATTTCTTTTAAAGTGCGGTTCTTCCGTTCAACTACACCATTTTGTTGTGGTGTGTATGGAACAGTGTGTTGTTGTTGGATTCCTTGTTCAGTGCAAAAAGTAGTGAACTTGTTGTTAACATATTCTCCTCCATTGTCAGATCTTAACTTAATAATTTGATGACCAGATTGTTTTTCAACAAGGGTCTTGTAGGCCAAGAACATGTTAAAGACTTCGCTCTTAAGTTTTAGAAAGTAAACCCAAGTGTGTCTGGAGTAGTCATCAATGAAAGTTAAGAAATATTTGAAACCAGAAAAGGAAGCAGATGGAAGAGGGCCACACAAGTCATTATGCACAAGCTCCAAGGGAACCGAGGCGTGCCAAGAGGCACATTTGTCAAAACTGTCCCGATGATGTTTTTCGAGTACACAACCGGAACAAACACCATCCTTGAAAGATACCAGTGGAAGACCAGTCACCATATTTTCTTTACATAGTTGTTGCAATGAGCAATAATTTAGGTGACCAAATCGCTCATGCCAAAGTTTGCTCAAGTTATCACTATGAGAAACAAAAACTGAAGGAAAAGGTGATGACCCAAAGTTGTTAAATTTGTACAACCTGGTAATATCATCAACAGTTCCAGTAGCAAGGACATTTTGAGGATTTTTAAAATCCTTGATTACAACTTGGTGAGGTGTAAACGTCACAGTTTTACCTTCACCCGAATGAGTGATTTGATAGACTGATAAAAAATTGCAGGAAATTTTTGGAACACATAGTACATCACTGAAATGACCATTTTCTACTGGAACTGTTCCAAATCCTACAACACTTAGAGATCTATCATCACCAACAAATATTTGTTCGGTGTTACATTCATGCATAGTAGAAAAGATGGCGTGATCCTTATCCATATGATAAGATGCTCCAGAATCAATGAGCTATTCATTTGAAGTAGAAGAAGAAGATGCAGTATAAGAGTAACCAGAAGCACAAAGTGCATGTCCATGAGAGTTAGATTCTGAAGACGAATCTAGGCTGATGTGGTGCTTCTTCATTGCTGCTTCCAAGGCTGCCATCTTCTTAAAACATTTAGATTCATCATGATGACATTTCCCACAAAAATTGCGATGATGCTCAGTATTCTTTCCTTTTTGCTTGGATCCTTTGTCATTTTTTAAAGGAGGAGTTGACTGAGAGGGTTTGGGACCCTTGTTGTTTGGCTTATTATTGCGAAAATTCTGTTTCTTGGGAGGCTTGGACTTTTCTTTTTGTTGGGACAATAAGGCTTTCCCAGATGTATCTGCATTGTTAATTATTCCAAGATGAATGAACTTATATTACTCTCTAATTAAGGAATCACAAAAGGATTCAAGGCTAGGCTCTGGATAGCTAGTTGCAGTCAAGGATTCTTTCATGGAGTAGAATATAGATACAAAAACAGAATATGCAGGTTCAAGTTTTGAAAGAAAATGATAAATATATTGTTTGTCTTCTTTCTTAATCTTGCATTCGGCACATAATAGTCTAAGAGTTTTATACTTAGATAAATAGTCTTGAATGCATGAAAAATCATTTGGATTTAAGGAAAGAAACTCATTCTCAAGTTAATGACCCCGAATTTCATTGTGTTTACCAAACACAGATTCCAACTTTTCTCAAGCTTTATCAAGTTCATCAATTCTAGATATGTGGAATCGCAAATCAGTAGAGATTGACATCCCAATCAATCCATGAGCTTCATCACATCGATTTTCCCATTTAATTTTCTTATCATCATCAGTGGGTTCTGTTTCTTTCCCTGAGGTTATCCTGAAAACTCCCTTCTTCGCAGAACATCCTTCATATGAGATTTCCATGAGAAATAGTTAGAACTTGTAAGTATAATATCACAAGGGGCGGCCATACTGTAAAATAATGGCTTAAAGAACAGAAACTAACTATCTATATGCAAAGAGCTCGAAACAATATGTGGTTTAAAAAAAAACGACACTTAAAACTGATTCCAGATGATGAAGTTATGCTTGATTAAAAAAAATGTTGAAGATGTACCCAATAGTGACGTGGCAGATATTAACTTGACCAACTAAAAAAAGAACCCTCCTCTTCCCAAGATCAACCTTTGACAATCACTTTACAATAAAGTTACTTTAAAGTGAATCACTTTTGTAGAATAAGCGAGGTTCATTTTTACAATAATGTACTTTTAAATAGTGCGGCAATAAATTAAAAGACTTAAGTGACTCACTTTTATTTTATTTTATTTATATGAGATGCACTTTTACAATAAAGTAACTTGAAAATAGAAATTGCATGCACTAAAAAGTAGCTTGATAAGACTTGAACTCAAGAATTATCAAGGTGTAAAACAACTTTGGACCAAGTGAACTAAGTTTAAAAGGTACGTAAAAGTATGGAAAGATGAAGGGGGCTTTTTTTTTTACTCTTCTCTCTCGTTTTCCATGCTTGTTTTCTTTTCCTGCAAATCACAAAAAAAAAACGAAAAACAAAAACAATTTTTTTTTTCCCACACAATGGGGTTAGATCTTGGTTAGCTTACCCAGAAAGTCTACGTTTTCAAGTTTTCTCACTGTTTCTGATTTGCCGTGATCGCACAAGGTGCACAACAAAGAGCATACGTAGCCGAGAAGACAAGAAAAAAAACTTTCCCTTATTGTTTCTAATTCGCCGCGATCGCGCAAGGTGCACGACAAAGAGCATACGCAGTCAGAGAAAACAACAGTCTGAGACTAAAACATAAAAGATCTAATAATAAACTGATAAAATATGAGAGATTTAAAAAAAAACTATTCTGTCACTGTAACATTATACCTTCAGATTTGCCGAAATGGGTGTTTCTGGAGAAAACGAAAATGGTTTTCGATGAAACGAAAAATATTTCCCAATGGAAACAATGCTCCAGATGTAATGGAATAGCTCCAATAGGCCAAAAATGCACATAAAATCCAGAAACAAAAACCCTTTCAAAGTTTCGGCAACATCGGTTCTAGATCTTGATCAAAATCGAAAGCGACTCTTCATAAAAGCTCTGATACCATGTTCGGGTACATAGGGTACTCCCAAAAGATCGAACACCTTCAAAAACTGCTTCACACAAATAGATCACAGATCAACACACCGATGTTTGTCACGTGGTTAAAACCCTTGAGAGGGAAACAGTCCACGGCCCCAGCCAAATAGCTACTTTGAGCAATTTATTATGCAAAAGAAAGAAAGTTACATGAGCTTCTCATAATAGATCAACTAGCCAAGGACCCTCTATGCTCTTTAAATAGATATCATAGACCAATCGGGTGTTAAGCCACAGATCAATGGTAGGTATGATCTAAGAGAAGTTGAACCGTCGGATCACTCTATGTCTAGAACATATTATGACCGTCGGATTAGAATATTTACAAATGCATACTAATGCATACTAAAGAAACACACTTTTACCTAATGGATATATTACACAAGTTGATCTTAACTAACTCCTAAGTGTCTAAATATCCTAACAAAGTGAAACTAGTTCGAGACCAAACTCTCTATACTCGGACCTCATCGAGAACATGCACCGAAAAACAATCAAAGAGCAGATTGCTCTGATACCACTGATCTGGATTTATGCGTGAACAAAATGAAAGAACATATACAGAATCATAATCACAGGCATTTTGCAAAGATAACAGAGATACAGTAAACACATTCTATTGAATGGCGGAAATAGAACAGACTATAATACAATTGTTGGAATTGTGGTAGCTATCTTTGAGAAGAGATGTGGTTGCTACGCTCATCGGTGCCAAGCTGAATACAAAATGAGGCAAAATGGGCCTATTTATAATAATAATGAGAGTGAGAACCCAAAAAGTCCAAAACGTAACCCTAGAGGATGAACCGTCATAAAGTTTGCGACCTCAAGGTGGTAAGTTGAACAGTCATCTTCTCGAGGTCATAACTTTTGCATACGATCTCCGATTTGGGCGTTCGATAGCTCATTGGAAAGATCTATCTAAGATTTACAACTTTTGGTAGCAAAATTTTATATATGTCAATGAAAACCATTTTTCCCCCGAATCACCAAAAAACATCGTTTAGGGCCTCCAAACGGCTCCGAAAGTTTGGGACTCGAAAAATCGTACAAAAATAACTAGGAAACTGCCACAATGGACAATTATTTTGAGCTAGTGGAATAGGTGGGTGGCCATCGATCTCCATCTGGATCAATCCTTCCTCCTTAGGAAGCGATGGTCTCCATTGCGTTGAATCCCGTATCATATCTCGAGTTGTGTATTGAGTTGATCTCCTGGTGCGACATTTACTGAAGTGAAGGGGCTTCCTTTCTTTGAAATCCCGAGAGGGATGTAATTGTTGTATGAATGATTTGTTTCTGAATGAGCACCTTGAATGTGTGGCCTTGCATCTTAGAGGTAATTGGATAGATGAGGAAACAATGGCTCTGTCTTCTTCTTGTGTCTGATGAGCAGAGACACCCTATGCAGAGGGTGTGGAGATCTCTGTGATCTTATGTTCTCCTTCAGATGCAATTGTGAAGAGGAATAATTTTCTTTTGTGGGAGCTTATATTCCTACCTTGCGAGACTTTGTTAGGTTCACTGGTCTCTGTTATTCAATAGAGTTTTTCTCCCAAAGTAATAATGATGCTGTGAGGCCGTGACTCATATACAGCATGACACTTCCACATATATGGTTGTCCTAAAAGAACATCATAGACTTCAAGTGGGGACACATCCAACAGTACCTCGTCTTTGAAAGGATTGATGCCATATGGTAGGAGGCATTATTGAGTAATGCGGATACCTCGTCCTTGGCTTAGCCAACCGATGTTGTAGGGTTGCGGGTGTGGTGTTGTCGGAAGCTCCAATCTCTTGATGACTTCTGCTGGGATCAGGTTCTTTTGGCTGCCATTGTCAACAACAAAATGTAGAGGCATTCCCTTCACCCACATCTGTGAGTGGAATAGGTGCTCCTCTACCTCTGACTCTTCAGGATCCTCTAGTTGAATCTGTGTGGTAGCAACAGTGGCAATGGGTTCTACATCAATGATCTTCCTCCCATTGTATGTGGTTGTGAAATTGGGTTCAAAATCAGAATCAATATATGATTCTGAAGATTTGATCTAGACCACTAGTGACTGCTTTGAGCGACATTCATCAGTGTTGTACCAAGGGATTTTATGAAATTTGCACCACTTACCGGTGTCCTTATTTATCTTTCCATTCCCCTTCTTTGCTTGTGGTGGGGACTGGTTGTCGTTTCCTTTTGCTATGTTCCGCGGGCTAGGGTTTCCCTTACCTTTCTTATGTGGTGGATTTGCAGGTCGAGAGTCTCGCTTGTTCTTTTGTCGAAATTTCTCCTCGATTTTGACAGCATACTGATAGGCGGATCTAAGTGAAGAGATGTCGAGGAAGTCCATCTCAGTTCAGATTTACCAATGTAGACCACTGTGATATTTCAGAATTAGGTGTCACTTGGAGTCCTTGATACCTAGCTTTGTGCACAAGGTATGAAATTTGTTGGTGCACTCCGATACCGTTTGGTCCCTTTCTTGATGCAGAATGGTCCATTTTGTGTACTGGTCATCATAGTTTCCCACAGGGTAACACTGTTCCCTGACGACATCTATGAAAGAGGATTTAATGGGATTTGTTTCAAACATTCCAGACCTATCTGATGAGTTTTGCTCACAATAAGTACCCCACCAATTTTGGACATGGGAAATTTCCTTAAGGAGCGCAAAGGTGATCTTTTCCCTGTCGAAAAAATTATGGACAGAGAAATACCCTTCTAGAACATTCAATCAATTATTTAGGGCATCTAAATCAATTTTTCTTTCAAATAAAGGAATATCAAAGTTAACTTGTACCTTGAAGGGAGTTGCATCCCTGAACCAGCTGCTCGCTGAAGATATACTTACCGTTGTCAGCATTTGTAGAAGGATTTGGGTGAAACTATCCATCATCTCATTCCTCTGTCGCTAGAGGGCTTCCTCGAGCAATGACTTCATAGGATATCCTACTCCGTTGTCTCTCTTTTCTTCCACCATGGGAGGTCGTTTGGGATGGCGAGAATGATCAAGTGAAACTAGTTCGAGACCAAACTCTCTATACTCGGACCTCGTCGGGGACATGCGCCGAGAAACAATCAAAGAGCAGATTGCTCTGATACCATTGATCCAGATTTATACATGAACGAAATGAAAGAACATATACAGAATCATAATCAGAGGCATTTTGCAAAGACAACAGAGATACAGTAAACACATTCTATTGAATGGTGAAAATAGAACAGACTGTAATACAATTGTTAGAATGGTGGTAGCTCTCTCTGAGAAGAGATGTGGCCGTTACGCTCATCCGTGCCAAGTTGAATACAAAATGAGGCCAAAGGGGCCTATTTATAATAATAATGAGGGTGAGAACCCCAAAATTCCAAAACGTAACCCTAGAAGATGAACCGTCATAAAGTTTGTGACCCTAAGGTGGTAAGTTGAACAGTCAACTTCCTAGGGTCATAACCTTTGCATACGATCTCCGATTTTGGCGTTCGATAGCTCGTTGGAAAGGTCTATCTAAGATTTACAAATTTTGGTGAGATAAATTTATATTTATCGATGCCAACCATTTGGCCCCCGAATTTCCAAAAAAAATCATTTAGGGCCTCAAAATGACCATGAAATTTTGGGAACCGAAAAACCGTAGAAAAATAACTAGGAAACTGCCACAATGGACAATTGTTTTGAGCTAGAGGAATACGTGGGTGGCCACCGATCTCCATCTGGATCAGCCTCTTCTGAGTGGTCATGCAACTGGAAACAAACAATTCTAGGGCATGACGAAAACTTCCTTGTCACAAACAAACAAAATGTGGCTCGATCTCCTCGCAGGGAGTCATGATTTGCAATCGCTCCTATGGGTGTTAACAAACTATGAGTCAACATAACAACAAAATATGCCACAGCATGTGACCAACTGATCACATTGTTGGCATGCCACAATGCTTTTGCATCAACATGTGTCTCATTGGCGACTGATTCTTCTTTCACTTCTGGAGAGATGGATAAGTATTTTTACCTCTGTCAAAATGTGTTCCCCCAGAGAAGAAGAAATCCTAGTTGCAGCTAAGATTCGAGAAAGTTGTTCTGCGCTTATGTGCATCATTAAACCCATATTGTTGGTACTTTTATATTTCCATATAAATTAATAGAAAAGAGGGCTCTTACAACACCACAATGTATTTGCAATATGAACCTAAAACTATAAGAATAAAACTAATGGCCAAAATTAAAATCACTCCTTGCAAAAAAAGGTAAACACTCTTGTAAAAATGTAAATAACATATTTCAAAAATAAAAAGAAACCAGTTTAGAAATCATGTGTTGTGGGTGCAGATTGGTACTAAATCAATACAAAACTAATATGAAATCAAAACAAAACTAGTATTAAATAAAAAACTAGTGCATAATGGGAGCAATCCAAACTTACACCACAAAAATGTAAATGCAAAATAATAAACTAGATAAAGGTACACTTTCATAAAAAACAAACTCGCATAAATAAATATTCTTGCATAAAATGAAATAACTCTTTGCGGAAATTAAACACTCTTGCATGAAAAGTAAATCATACTTTGCAGGAAAAATGAACACGCTTATGAATAAGAAATCCATACTTACAAAATCCCAAGGCTTAGTTGGAATAGGCAATGGTGTATACAACCTTGTGTTTTGGATTCTTCCTTTAGCATGTTGGGATACTCTGCATCTACTTACAAACTTCTCAACTTCAGACCTCATCCTTGGCCAAAAATATAAATGACCTAACTGTCCAAAGGTTCTATCACTTCCAAAGTGACCTGCCATACCTCCATTGTGTTTTTTCTGTATCAAGTTCTCTCTCATAAAACACTTTGGGATACACAGTTTACTGTTTCTAAAGAGTAAACCATCTTGTAGCGTATAATCCATCCATGGATCTCTGTCCACCTCCACTGGATTCTTACAAGCCCTATAAGCCTCCTGGAAATCAATGTTAGTCTCATACAAATCCCTTAAATGCTCAAATCCCAAGACTTGGATCAGATTCTCTTGCACAATCAGCAGTCTCCTACTTAAGGCATCAACTACTTTGTTTGAATGTCCACTTATGTGTTTCAATACAAATCTAAAGCTCTGTAAGAACTCAACCCACTTGACATGTTTCAGGTTCAACTTATGTTGCTGCATAATGTACTACAAGGCATGGTTATCAGAATATAACACAATTTCTGTAGGCATCAAATAATGTCTCCAATGCTTCATAGCTTGAACAATAGAATAAAAGTCCTTGTCATAAGATGAATACTTTTTCTTTTCATCATTCAGCTTCTCACTGAAATACGTTATAGGCCTGTCCTCCTGACTGAGTACAGCTCCAATGGTTACTCCACTGGCGTCACACTTTACTTGGAAAGAGTGTTTGAAGTCTAGTAACTTCAATACTGGTTGCTCAGTGATATTCTTCTTCAAGAACTGAAAAATCATTTCAGCCTCTGTTGTCCATTGAAATGGATGTCTATCCTTCTTAATTGTCTCGACAATAGATGCATAAATACCACTGAAGTTCTTTATAAATTTCCTATAAAAATTTCCAATCCATGGAAACTTCTTACCTCAAATATGTTCCTAGGTGAAGGCCAATCAATGATTGCTTGCACCTTTTCTAGATCCATCTTCAACCCATCTCTTGAGATAAAAAAAACCTAAATATACCAACTTTGGCTTCATAAATGTACAATTCTTCACATTTACCAGCAACTTTTCCTGTTGCAGCCTCTCTAAAACATATCTCAGATGCTTTAGATGCTCTTCTTCTGTTTTGCTGAAAACCAAAATGTCATCAAGGTAAACTATCAGAAACTTACATATGAAATCTCTCAAGACTTCATTCAGCAATCTCATAAAAGTGCTTGGTGTGTTGGACAATCCAAATGGCATGACCAACCAATCATACAACCCATCATTTGTCTTAAAGGTTGTCTTCCATTCATCTCCTTCTCTGATTCTGATTTGATGATATCCACTCTTAAAATCCATTTTTGAAAAGCATGTTGCCCCACTTAGGTAATCCATCATGTCATCCATCCTTGGTAATGGAAACCTATATCTGATAGTAATCTTGTTAATTGCTCTAGAGTCAGTACACATCCTCCACTCACCATCCTTCTTTGGTGTCAGTACTGCTGGTGCTGCACATGGACTCAGACTCTTCTGGACCAATCCTTTGTCCAACAATCCTTGGACCTGTTTCCTCACATCTTCATTCTCTTGAGGTCCTCCAGAAATGACCTGTGAACTTCACATCTCTGTCTGATACAATGCTTCTAGGTAAACCATGTAGCTTCACAATTTCATTGAAAAACAAGTTAGCAATGTGTGTAGCATCGCTAGTCTTGTAGCATGGAATTAAATGTGTCATCTTAGTGAATCTATAAACAACTACAAAGATAGAATCATGTCCCTTATGATTTCTTGGAAAACCAAGAATGAAATCCATACTCACAAAATCCCAAGGCCTAGTTGGAATAGGCAATGGTGTATACAACCTTGTGTTCTGACTTCTTCCTTTAGCATGCTGGCATACTCTACATCTGCTTACAAACTTCTCAACTTCAGACCTCATCCTTGGCAAAAAATAGAAATTACCTAACTGTCCAAAGGTTTTATCACTTCCAAAGTGACCTACCATACCTCCATTGTGTTTTTCCTGTATCAAGTTCTCTCTCATAGAACACTTTGGAATACACAGTTGACTGTTTCTAAAGAGTAAACCATCTTGTAGCGTATACTCCATCCATGGTTCTCTGTCCACCTCCACTAGATTCTTACAAGCTATGTAAGCCTCCTAGAAATCAATGTTAGTCTCATACAAATCTATTTAATGCTCAAATCCCAATACTTGGATCTGATTCTCTTGCATAATCAACATTCTCCTACTCAAGGCATCAACTACTCTGTTTGACTGTCCACTTGTGTGTTTCAACACAAAGGTAAAGCTTTGTAAGAACTCAACCCACTTGAAGTGTTTCAAGTTCAACTTAGGTTGCTGCATAATGTACTGTAATGCATGGTTATCAGAATATAACACAAATTCTCTAGGCATCAAATAATGTCTCCAATGCTTCATTGCTTGAACAATAGCATAAAACTCCTTGTCATAAGATGATTAATTCTGCTTTGCATCATTCAACTTCTCACTAAAATACATTATAGGCATGTCCTCCTGACTAAGTACAACTCCGATTGCTACTCCACTGGCATCACACTTTACTTGGAAAGGGTGTTTGAAGTCTGGTAACTTCAATACTGGTTGTTTAGTGATCTTCTTCATCAAGAACTGAAAACTCCTTTCAGCCTCTGCTGTCCATTGAAATGGCTATCTATCCTTCTTAATTGTCTCAACAATAGATGCACAAATACCACTGAAATTATTCATAAATTTCCTATAAAAACTTGTCAATCCATGAAATCTTCTTACCTCAAATATGTTCCTAGGTGAAGGCCAATCAATTATTTCTTTCACCTTTTCTGGATCCATATTCAACCCATCTCTTGAGATAACAAAACCTAAATATACTAGCTTTGGATTCATAAATGTACACTTCTTTACATTTAGCAGAAACTTTTCCTGTTGCAGCCTCTCTAAAACACATCTCAGATGCTTCAGATGCTCTTCTAATGTTTGGCTAAAAACCAAAATGTCATCAAGGTAAACTATCACAAACTTACCTATGAAATCTCTCAAGAATTCATTCATTAATCTCATAAAAGTGCTTGGTATGTTGGACAATCCAAATGGCATGACCAACCACTCATACAACCCATGATTTGTCTTAAAGGTTGTCTTCCACTCATCTCCTTGTCTGATTATGATATGGTGATATCCACTCTTCAAATCCTGTTTCGAAAAGCACGTTGCCCCACTTAGGGAATCCATCATGTCATCCATCCTTGGTAATGGAAACCTATATCTGATAGTAATCTTATTAATGGATTTGGAGTCAGTATACATCCTCCACTCACCATCCTTCTTTGGTGTCAGTACTGCTGGTACTGCACATGGACTTAGATTCTTTTGGACCAATCCCTTGTCCAACAATACTTGGACCTGTCTCCTCACTTCTTCATTCTCTTGAGGTGTCAATCTATATGCTTCCTTGTTTGGTAAACTGACTCTTGGAATAAAATCAATTTGATGACTTATATCCCTTCTTGGTGGTAACTCATTGGGTCAATCATCCACCACAGTGTCACTAAACTCACTCAGCATCTCCTGAACCTCCTCAAGTAGATTTGTCACGTTAGTCTTCATTGTCACCAATCTCAGTTTGCATACCACAGCATAACTCAACCCTTCCTGCTCAATCTGCTGCAAATATTCTTTTCCTGACAACATTAGGACTTCGGGTGTTGACTGTCCTACTGTACCACCTTCTTGCAAAGGGTGAAGTACATGTCTTATCCCATTATGCTCAAAACTATGACAGTTACTCCTACCATTATGAACCACTTTCTTATCAAGTTTCCACGGTCTGGCTAACAGTATATGACAAAAATCCATGGGAATCACATCACACAGAATCTTGTCCTTATATGGACCTATTTGGAAATCAACTTCACACTGCTCACTTACCAGGATTTGATGTCCTTTATGTAACCAAGATACTTTGTATGGAACATGATGCTTGGTCCTCTTCAAAGTCAGCTTCTCCACCATCTCTGTGGAAACAATATTGTTAGTACTCCCACTATCAATCACCATCTTATGACACTTCCCTTGGACTTTACACATGGTCCTGAATAAATATTTTCTTTGCGTAGGATCTGCTTGCTCCTTCTCAGGTTTCAACAAGACTTTATTAAACATCAAAGACTTTCCTGTCTTTGGAAAAAATTCAGCCACTGACGACTTCTATTGCTGCTGCTCATTCTGAGCTACATAGGCTCCTCTCTATCCTATGTCTTGCTTCCCTGGGAATTCAAATGATTTATGCCCCAACTGGTTGCATTTGTAGCACCTATAGACAACTCCTTTGCCTCTTTCTCTACCTCTATCTCCTTGGTAAGGTCCTCTTCTGCTAGAGTCACCTCCTCTACCATGCTGCTCTTGCTGGTTAGATTTACTGGGATCCCCTCTCTGGACTCCAAATCTTCCTCTTCCAGTTGCTTGTCCTCTTCCTCTGGTTGGACCTCGAACTCTGTTGAAGCTTTGCTTCCTCGCTATCTTTTCTTCTACCCTTAAGGCACATTGATACACCTCCTCCATGGTTCTAGTTTATATCATGCTGATCTCTTCTTGGATATCCATCCTTAGACCATTGACATATATAGCAACCTTCTCTGCTGACTCTTCCACATATCCTGTCCTTAGGTTCACTTTGTAGAACTCTTTAGTGTACTCTCTCACTATTTACAATATTTGCCTAAGGTTCTGTACCTGTCTATACAAAATTAACTGGTAATATTTGGGCAAGAACTTATCCCTCATCTTTGATACCATCTCATCCCTGCTCTTTATCAATGGCTTATTCTTCCTTCTTCTTTCTGCTTGCACACTATGTCACCACAAGGATGCATGCCCTTTCAAGCTTGTCACATCCAATCTGACTCTCTTGTCTTCTTCAACCTCATTGTACTCAAAGTACTTATCCAACTCACTGATACAGTCAATGAGATGCTTTGCAATGAGACTTCCATAATAGGTTGGAAACTTAGGTTTCGACCTTGAAGTTGCTCCTAGAATCGATATGAAATACATTAGCTCAGGCGTTTCCTGCATCGATGCAGCTTATTCTCTTTGCTCTTCATCCTCAGGTTCACTTATATCCCCTGCTTCTTGGTCTCTTCATCTATCTGTATCCATGGCTTCCAGACGTGCTTGTAGCTCTCTCGTTTCCTTCAAAACTTCTGCGTTTGCTGTTGGTCGACCTCTATCACGACCTCTTTCTAGGCCTATGCGTGCAACCATCCTCTTGCACTAAGCCTCTGCAATAACATTTCTCTTTCACACTGCTACAATCTTAGCTCACAAAACCTCCTCTATGCTTGGTATTTTGGCAAGTAATGGTCCTCTTTCTAGAACCTCTTGAGCACCCTTCTTTTCTCTTTCCAATATTTTACGACGACACTTCTCTCTCACACGAGATTCTCCTTGCTCTGATACCAAAATTGGTGTAGGCCAGATCGACCACAACCAACCCTACCAACACTTACAAGATCTGGTCAATTATACACTTAGCAGGATTACCAAATTTATTCTCAGCCAAATTTTCCTCTAAAATTGCCTGCCCGCAATTTTGCTTTTGCAACACTCTTTCCCGCAGCTCGATTTCTGCAACAAGATTCTCGCAAGCGGGTTGTAGGATGCAGAATGCCCAACCGACTTTCTGAAAGTTACTCCTCGCAATTATCCTCCCGCAATAGGCTTTCCACACGCATGTTGCAAGATGCCCAACCGATCTCCCGAAACTTACTCTCCGCAACTTTGGCTCCACAAATTCTCTTCCGCAAGCGGGTTGCAGGATGGTCAACCAACTTTCTGAAGTTGCCTCCCCGCAAATTTCCTTTCGCAATTTTCTCCAGCCATCAGATCTTCGACTACAGATTCAATCTTCACCATCCATTCTCTACAAAAACTTGTTAAGGCAGAAAACCCTTGTTTGGCACTGATTGATCAAAGGATCGATCAATCTAGCCTTCAATCTTCACGATTCTTCATCCTAACACTTCTATGCATTCAATCGCGATCAATTGCAACTCTTCATGCAACAAATTAATACCTTTATCAATAATTTCACAGAAAGAAACATATGTTCAGGAAATGGTTGAAGTCGGCTCTTCACGCATACTGTATAAATAATAGATCAATGATATGTGCAATGATGCTAGGAATAAGCACAAGAAATAGATCTTGCTACTAAGAATTCTCACAAGCATACACAGGAACAATAGAGGGAAGAAAAGAGACTGAATCACATGAATGAAGAGATGAATATTGGTGTGTATCCTTCCATTTAATAATGATGAATAATAGTTTACATAAATAGTACATCCATCATAGGAAAATAAAATTGTATGGAAACAACTCATAAATCTCAAAAAGGCTGACTTACCAAAATATAGCAAACCCCCATAGGTGGCTAAAGCACTTACTAAATCTATCAAGGACCTCATGATTTGGAAAAAACATGAGTGAGTTGTCAAGGATATGGAAAAAACATGCTAATCCTAGAAAATGGAGAAAAACTAATGGAGGATGGGTTGGAAACAAAAGCTCCCAGTTTCCTAGTTGACTAGCTTTTATCTTATCCATAGAAAAGCAGGAAAAGCAGAAATAACAGAATAAAGCAGAATCTGCTGTAAAGTCTTGTATACTAGTTATAGATGGTCAAAATGTGGTCAAGATCAACCCAAAATTAGAAATAAATCATTCCTAGGATATAGATGGCATGTATTGACTTTAAGGTGCAAGTGGATGCCAACTAATTAAGCTAGTGGGTGAATAATTAATCAAATAATGATTAATTATTTTATCCTAAGTTGTGAGTGGGTTTAATATATTCCAACACCCCCCTTAATTCTGACTTTATGATGGTATGACCAAAAATATGGATGCATATAGGGCCCAGTAGGAAGGCTATGGTCACCCTTTAACAATTATTATGTCCGAAAAACTGAGGAAGGAGGCAAAACCACATGGGGAAAATCCTCCCTCAAGATAGGAAAAGGTACAAAATTTGAAATATGTCTTCAACATATCTTCATCTTCACTTTAATGAACTGACTGAACTGCTTCTGGATGAAGGACTTGCTGAAGAAATCATGAACTCCATGATCATGCGCTGGAGTGTAGAACCTGCAAGAAGGAAGAGGAGAGACTCCTTGTATCTCATCAACTGATGAAGTAGGAGCATTATCTAAATACTTATTTATTCTGTCAAACTCTAATAGGCAAACATAATCTAAAATGGAAAAGAGATATATGCATACTCCTTCCCAAAGAGTACAAAAGTTAAGACAATTTATTTCACACCCAATTCCCTGAATAGCTGCAAAATTGTGATGTGGATCACATGCCAATCTTCCAATCTGATGTAGCACATGTATAGATCTGATATGAGGCTGATAAAACTCTGATATATCAGAAATATTAGCATATGGAACAGCAAGGATAAAGGCTTCAATGGTTCCATGAGGATATAGGGCTAGACTAGGAAAATTATGAGCAACTGGGGAAAACTGATAGGTGTAAAAATATGAAGGATGGATGGGCATAAGATCTAAACCATAAGTGTTTAGAACATATCCAAACATGTTTAATATCAGTCCATATATGACTAAGGTCATGGATAACTAGCCACTGAAAGTTAGGAAAGACTTCAAACCATGTAAGATAAATATCACTGCATAAGAGACCAATGAGGAATCAACTAGTGAGCTTGGGATTTGTATAGTCTTTGGATTATTCAGAGGTATGGTAGATGGTATGGATGGTGGTATTATATGTGTATCAACCTGAAAATATGCTTCTAAATCAGAATCCAAAGGATCACATATAAGCATATCAATAGACTCATGGGAATACACTGGTAATGAATCCTCTGTATGAAAGGAGGAAATAAGGAGATGTTCAAAATATTCAAGAAGGATCTGAGTATTGATGCCAAGAACAAAGGAGGACATGCTGAAGCACATGAGATCAAGTAAGGTAAGTGATATGACACAAATAAGGCTTGATGTGGCTAAGCAAACATCCTAGAAGTCACTGGGTTGCGCACCATCAATGAGATAGGCATGCAAAAGGTGTGAAGAATCTGGCACATAGATCTCAGAATCTAAGATAGGAGATTTAGAGAACAATGAATGGGTTATAGGATCATAATAAACATCAATATCAGAAGCAGCTCCATATGTTACTTCTTTTCCATCATTATTATCACAAGAAGAAAAATCACCTTTAAGAGACACAGAAAAAGATGGCTCTTCAATATTTGCTTCTTCATTGAAGGAGGAAGCATTCGAATGAAACAGGGAAGCAACACCATGAACTGTATGAGAAAATTCATCATATAATGTAGAGGCCAAGAAATCTTGAGAAAGAGAACAAGAGGAGATGCTAGGTTCGCTCCATGCTTCATCTTCAATTTCCTGCAAACCAAAAGCTTTGTCCAAAATTTTCCAAAGCTCAAATGGAAATTCAGCAGAATCTATGAGATGATATATATTTGGAGACATTCCCAAACACATAATTCCATAATCTCTATCACAATTATTTAGCCAATCAATCTTCTCTTCATAAGACTCAGGCTCACTCAATGCAACAATGGAGACATCAAAGAGACATTGCATCTTCAAGTATGCACTCATCTTTGGCTTCCAATCAACATAGTTGAAAGGAGATAGTAGAGGAAATTTTGAATCCATATTGAAGTTGTTGATATTCTCTAAGAGATACTATCTGCAACCTGCAAAAAAAACTAGGAGAAAATCTTGTAAGCTAGACAAGCTCTTCTTCAGAGAGGGATAGGAGACTGGATGCGCTCCTTAACTCTGTAGAACTTGATCAACCTTGCTGCTGTAGAAGATGGCAAGGTTTTTCTCCCTGTAGCTTTGCTACCATGTAGAAATAATAGATCAATGCTATGTGCAATGATGCTAGGAATAATCACAAGAAATAGATCTTGCTACTAAGAATTCTCACAAGCATACATAGGAACAATAGAGGGAAGAAAAGAGACTGAATCACATGAATGAAGAGATGAATATTGGTGTGTATCCTTCCATTTAATAATGATGAATAATAGTGTACATAAATAGTACATCCCTCATAGGAAAATCGAATTGTATGGAAACAACTCATAAATCTCAAAAAGTCTGACTTACCAAAATATAGCAAACCCCCATAGGTGGCTAAAGCACTTACCAAATCTATCAAGGACGTCACGAGTTGGAAAAAAGATGAGTGAGTTGTCAAGGAGATGGAAAAAACATGCTAATCCTAGAAAATGGGGAAAAACTAATGGAGGATGGGTTGGAGACAAAAGCTCCCAGTTTCCTAGTTGACTAGCTTTTATCTTATCCATAGAAAAGCAGGAAAAGCAGAAAAAGCAGAATAAAGCAGAATCTGCTGTAAAGTCCTGTATACTAATTATGGATGGTCAAAAGGTGGTCAAGATCAACCCCGAATTGCAAATAAATCATTCCTAGGATATAGATGGCATGTATTGACTTTAAGGTGCAAGTGGATGCCAACTAATTAAGCTAGTGGGTGAATAATTAATCAAATAATGATTAATTATTTTATCCTAAGTTGTGAGTGGGTTTAATATATTCCAACACATACACCGCACAAATTAGTAAATGCATCTAGGCTAATTACACTGCAAACAAACAGCTAAATCCTTCTATTAAGCAAACACACAAACACACAGTCGGATCTCTTCTTCAGTTCATTCAAAATATTTACAATCAGAACCACACACAAGTTTGTCCGTTTCTCTGCAAAATTGGATTTCTAATACTAAAGAGAAGAACACCTAACCATTCTCTAAACTGTCTATTTAAGCAAAACTATGACCACCTCTGTTGAGTGGTCCTACAACTAAAAACAAACAATTCCAGGGCATGATGAAAACATCCCTGTCACAAACAAACAATATGTGGCTCAATTTCCTCGTAGGGAGTCATGATCCGCAATCACTCCTACGGGTGCTAACAAACTATGACTCAACATAACAACAAAATATGCCACAACATGTGACCAACTCATCACATTGCTGGAATGCCACGATGCTCCTACATCAACATGTGTCTCATTGGCGACTGATTCTTCTTTCACTTCTAGAGAGATGGATAAGTTTTTTACCTCTGTCAAAATGTGTTCCCCCTGAGAAGAAGAATTCCTAGTCGCTGTAAGATTCGAGAAAGTTGTTCTGCACTTATGTGCATCATTAAACCCATATCGTTGGTACTTCTATATTTCCATATAAATTAATAGAAAAGAGGGCTCTTACAACATCACAATGTATTTGAAATATGAACCTAAAACTATATGAATAAAACTAATGGCCAAAAATATAATCACTCCTTGCAAAAAAAAGTAAACACACTCTTGTAAAAATGTAAATAACATATTTCAAAAACAAAAAGAAACTAATTTAGAAATCAGGTGTTGTGGGTGCAGATTGGTACTAAATCAATACAAAACTAATACGAAATCAAAAGAAAACTGGTATTAAATTTTCAAAAACAAAAAGAAACCAATTTAGAAATCAAGTGTTGTGGGTGCAGATTGGTACTAAATCAATACAAAAATAATATGAAATCAAAAGAAAAATGGTATTAAATAAAAAAACTAGTGCATAATGAAAGCAATCCAAACTTACACCACAAAAATGTAAATGCAAAATAATAAACTAGATAAATGTACACTTGCATAAATAAATATTCTTGCATAAAATGAAAGAACTCTTTGTGGAAATTAAACATTCTTGCATGAAAAGTAAATCATACTTTGCGGGAAAAATGAACACGCTTATGGATAAGAAACTTATTTGTATGCAAAGGGAACAACAAGGCTTTGGGTTGACCCACCAAAGTAGATGCGTCAGGTTGTTACACCATGAAAATTCTGTAGTGAGGTCGTCCTTGCGTCTTATTGGCCCCCCCCCCGCCCTTGTTTTGTAATATGAAAGCAACCTATCTACCTCCTTAAAATCCAATCCCCTTTTAGCACCTCCCTAGAAATGATGCAAAAATGTTGGTGAAATATATTAAAAAATTAATAAACTATCCAACGATTTAAATTGTCAACCCGAGGAGAGCGTAAAATTGTGAGGTACATGCAAAATATATGCATGGTAAGAGTAACACTAACTTAATCTAATAACTGAAAAGAAAACACATGTGACTAAAATGGAATTTAAGTCTAGGAAAGCATGAAATTGCGTGAAATGAAACTAATCTAATTCTTAGTAATGAAACACACAATTGAAATTGAATCTAGTTCACGAAAGCAAGAAATTGCATGAAAATAAATCTAATGTACGAAAGCACGAAGTTGTGTAAATTTAACCTAGTTAAGAAAGTGTGAAATTAAACAAGGAAAAAAATCATAAACACCAAACACATGTGACAAATGATAAGTTGGCAAATTACAAATGATAAATAGATGTGAGCTCACATGAAATCTATATTAACAACTCAAAATAACAAATCTATAATGGATAAATAAAAAAATATTTGCTCTAAAACATCAATCCTATTGCAAAATGATCCAATCCATGACTAACTCTCAAAAAGACTTTACAAAAATTACTTCCACACCACTAAAGAGGCCTCTACTTCCTAATTGAAGAGAGAACACTCTTATTTATACATGAGTTGATTTGAAAAGAGGATGAATGTAGATCCACTTTTCTCTCAACCTATTTTCCATAATTACAGAATATTTATCCCTTCAAATCCTCACAAATCCTCTCACAAATATTGGATGAGATATTCTATTCATATTTCCATGATCCTCTTTGTGGAATAAACTTGAATAATTATATCCTTCAAATATTAAAATGGTGGAGGAAATATTTGAAAAGATTTTGAATAATCATTTTGTTGAAAATATTCAAATATTCCTACACATTACAAAGCTTACATAACTTTGAGATATAAATGAAAATATGTCAAATTTTTAATATTTAATCACAAATTCTCTTAAAATACTTAAACATAAATAAATTGGAAAATAACAAGGTAACCCATATTTATTCATAAAAATGGTATAATGAATGATGAATAGGGATGAATGTGAGGAATAATGAAAGGAAAATAGGATGGATATGTGACATTTGGGTGACCCAAATCCACCTCGCGAAGTTCTTCTTCTCTTTCTTCCAACACCAGTTTAGACATTAGTTATGTCTCCTCCTTTTGTTTCCCCCCTTTCATTGAGAATGTTGTAAGTGTGGCCAAACCTCCCAAATGAGTACTTCCTCCCCACGATAGTTGATTGGATCATCCTATGAGAGAGATATATAAGGAGTAAAAGACCATTTGAAAAGGTTGAACGACTTAATTTAACACATTGTCTCTGACACCTACCTTTTTATGAATTTTTCGACCTATGTACTAGAAACTTCCCAGCCTTGCTACCTCCACTATAATCTCTATTGAGGAGCATATATAAACTTTGTAATCAATTCTCACTCTATCCCCCAAATGTTGAGTACATCCTTAATTTCTATTGATTTCTCCCATGAAGGTTAGACTAAAATATTCAGAGGCCTAAATTAGAATAACAAATTATCTTTCTTTCAAAGGTTGCATGGTATGGCCTAGTTGAAGTTCCCCTTACATCTTGGAGGAACAAAAGTTTTTCCCCATGGGCACAAAAATGTATGTCCTTGTTCACTTTAATCATAGTTAGGGAGAGTGACGTTGATGTGGACAAAGGAATGGTGGCAATTGTTGAATCTCAAGTAAAATATTATGGATCCATAATTTTCTTTAAGTCTAGAAAACTTGGCGAATCTTACTAATTCCTAAATTTTCAACCATAAAATGTTGAGCAATATTTTTATAAAAATATGCAAATTTCTAAGGGTTTTATATAGTTTCTGGACAATTTTGGAGTTTTTTAGAGTAAAAAAATTTCATTCCATGGAATTTGACCGAATCAATTTAGAAAAAAATGGAAATTAGTGATTTTTGGGGGAAAAAGGGGAAAAATTAGCCCATGGGCTATATTTTGCCCCTAATATTTTCCCTATTGTTGATACCTATAATGCACCTTTTATCTTGACTTTAAATATGCTAAAGCAATAGCCATAGGAATGAAGCAACAATTAGTAGATTTTCATACCAGTGGTGTATTCAAATACATTTCATACTTAGTTTATATGTTCATTTATTACGAGAGCCATTGCCTAGAATTCATAAATTTACATAATAAAAAACTCATAAGACCTTTCCTACTAGATGCATTGACTAGGGCCCACTAGATGCATTGATTGGTTATCCTAGGTTATGAAAGAGGACTTTGGTTCATTGTTCTTCAAATGTGTCTCAATTCATGTATACTACACTTTACATAATCAAAAGAGAGGACCTTGAGAGTATCCCTGTAGAGATCAATCCATACCTACAACTAGGATATGCATAAAGGAGGGGGGATTGGTTTTCAGGTTTTTTATGCATAGTGACAAGATTATATGCGACACGATAAAGACCCTACATGTTGTTAAATTGCTCACCCCCAAGGTGTTTATGCTAGAGTATGTGAGTCAGATGGTAGAGGTTGATGATATCCATTTCCTAAAATCCAAGAAGAAATATAGAGTGACCTTCCCTATAGCTATGGATGGGTATTTTATAAATTATAAATATGCATCAAAGGTTCCATTGAAATTCTAAAAAAACTTGAACTCCCATTAGATCAACGTAGGAGATATAGTCCACATTTTTTATTAGGGGTTGAAAATGGGAGGAAACAACCCAATCCCGAAGACCATGAGTGGACCAAGACAAAAATTCAAAGGATGGAAAATACAAATACATATGAAGACACGGAGGCCATCTTGAGGACATATTGTGATCCCTCCAGGACTATAACTTTGGTTTTCCTAGCTCCTCAGCCCAAGAACCTTGACATCATAGCATGCCATAAATTTAACATGCAATCAAGTGTTATAGTAACTAAAGAGAGTGTTAACACCTGTATTTTACAAAAAAGGATACAAGACCGATGGGAGGTAAGATTTTTGTTGATTAAATATTTTGGGCTAAGGATGTAGTACAAAAGGGGGGGGGGCTTGATAATCTAAAGAGTAGCCTAGTCCGAAAAAGTCCTGAACCATGGTCTAACGGAGAAGCAAATCGATGGTTTATATCCTCTCCGCCATCCGGAACATGCAAACAAGATAAGGGACTTTCGGGCCTCTAACAGCCTGCACGCGTCAAAGGTTTTAACATTGCTCAGAGCTGATCTACGGCCCATGTCAAATTCGCTGGTTGGAAGTGCATGATGGATAAGGAAATGAGGGATCAACGGAATCGCATACGGTCCTCCTGATCCTACGGATGAGGGTTGAAGACAGCATTGATCGACGGGCGTGTTGGTTTCCGGAAAGGTAACATGCACGCGCGATAACCTTTAGACCACCCAGCGGAAATGGACACGTGCTGCTCGATCCGACGGTTGGAGATCGCAGGAGGGTGGATCGACGACGAAAAATGATTCCGGGTTGGAGACTTGCACACCCGATAAACCCCCGACACCCGGCGGAATATGGTACGTGGCGCAAGATTGGACGGCTGTTGAACGCTTGGCATCCCATCGACGGTCGAGAAGGATTCCGGAAGAAGAACTAGCGCAGACGATAATTCTGGATTACCCGGCGGAATCCGGTACGCGGCACTTGATCTGACGGTGTAGGAACGACGGCAGATCACATCAACGGACGAGGGTGATTCCGCTGAGCAAAGTTGCTCGACGGATTAAGATGGAAGAGCCCAGCGGAATCGGTAGGCGAAGCACGATCCGACGGCCCACCCGCGAAGGCAAAACTGATCGACGGCTGCAGATGACTCCGGAGCCCGAGGTTGCACGACGGTTAAAGTAAGGAGGCCCAGCGGAAAGGGACATGTGGCATGTGATCCAAGGGCCAGGAATTCACGCAGAAGAGATCGACGGTCAGAAATGAACCCGGAAAAGAAAGATGCACGAGGGTTAGAGACAAGTAGTGGTTGCGGACATAAATGCCTCCCATGTGTCAAATCCGGGTGGTCCTATAAAGGCAAAATTGGCACCTTCCGTGATTATTTTATTTCTCGGGACCCGACGAAAAGTACCTGTCGATTTGGGCGCTTCCAGTTGTCAAGTACCAAGGCGCATTCCGAGCACACGCCTTCACAGTGAGCCAGGTAGGACCTCAATTCCTGTAATTTC
>LPNX010165463.1:443246-475946 GCA_001517045.1 Pseudotsuga menziesii
TAGTTGGTTTTGCCTCTTTCCTTGTTTAAATGGACATGCAGTATGTAAAGGGTTACTAAGCCTTGTTGCTAGGCCCTATAATTTTCTAATATATTAATCATAATTCAGGCTTAAGGGGGGGTGTTAGAATAATCAACCCATAGTTTACCCATTTAGACATTAATTTAATTATTTCTGTCTTATTAGCCTAGTTCATGTGTCCCACCTTGTGCAAGTTGTCTTTTACCTATCCATAGTGGTCAAACTTGCCTCATTTGACTCATGTAGCGCATGGGAAAGCTCAAGGAATCAAATTTGCTTTATTCCTGGCCTCCTAGGCGCCCTTCTGCTTTTTCTGCTTTATTCCCTGCTTTTTCAGTGTTTTAAGGCAAATAGAAAAGCTAGACTAGGTGAGGTGAACTAGTTTTTTGTCCTCTTCATCCTCCACTCTTTTCTCCATGAAAAAGCATGTATGAGCTGCCATTCCACCACTCTTTAGCTTGCCTAATCATTTTTTCTAATTCGTGAGCTCCATGACAGATTTGGGATCAAATTTTTACACCTATGGGGGATTTGCTTATTTTTAGTAAGCCTGCTTTATGCTAGATTCGAATTGCTCCTCATGCATTCGAATCCCTGATGTATGTTATTTATTCAGCAACCTATGTTATTACAGGGTTGGCTATTGTACACTGATTTAATACAGTTTAGTGTTCAGCTCCAATTTTCAGTCTCTTTGTGAGTGATTTTGCATGATCAATTGTTAATTGTTGTGAGTAAAATTAATCTGTCAGCTAGTTCAATTTCCACAATACACAGGATCATATTGAATTCTTGGAGTAGATGAAGATGCATGCAGAGTTGATTTAACAGGTACCGATAATCCTACATATGAATAGCAGTATTCTTGCAACTCAATACACCAAGTGGCATTGAACTAGAGAATGTTGACTTGAGTTGTGATCCAGTCCTATAAACTGTTGGTGGTGAAGAAGGTGACCTAGGATCTTGCTCTTGCATTGCAAATAGTAATTCAGGATGACCAACATGGTTTGGATTTTTCATTTGGATTAAGGATCAGCAGGGCATAGTAGATTATCGACGTGACAATCAATGAAGGATTGTAGCGAAGAAATTTATATTCCATTAATGTCAATTCCGCCAAAAATTCCATAAGACATTGAAATTTTTTGAATTGAATTCCATCTATCAGATCAACGCGTTCGATTACAGATCTGATAAACGTAATCGTTGTAGCCACCACGATTTTGAATTTCAGAGCCTTCAAAACTTGTGTTTCTGATTTTGCAATCTCATCTTCCATGAATTTACTCTCACCCTTCAGTTCTTCTACAATCTTATCTGACCAACGAATTTGGTTTATGCTTTCCAAATGCTTTGCAGCATCGAACTAACAACCCAACCCTAAAATTTCGAGATCTTCCACAACATATTGTTCTAGTGAAAGTATCCGATCCAGATTGTGGACTGTTAAATGAAGACTATCTGTGTAAAAATGCAAATGAGCCAGTGCATATATCATGAAATTAACCACTCTAAGGCGAACTTCAATTTCGTCTAATAAACCCTTTTGAACGGTTCTCAAATAATTTATTCTAGGACTGAATAGAAGCTCAATAGAAAGGTGTTATTGCATGATCGCCTCACCACTAATGTATAGCATATCTCGCGGTAACAAATCCTGTGGCCATAGCGTATATGGACAAATATGAATATTGGCAAGCATAATCCTTCATCTTACAGGCGTAACCTTCAGCCTACAATCATATTCTTTGGCATGCGGGCATGTAACCTTATGAATGCCCCTTACAAACCTTACTGCAGGCATATCCAAGCTCTTATGAGCTTATCTAGTCTACTGCGGGCATCCTCAGCCCTTATTGTGGACATATCAACACTTAGCCTACTTTTTGTTTCAACACTTAACCATTTTTAAATCTCAACATAAAAACTAATATTTTTTCTTGGTTTTCGCAGGTTGATATTTCCCACGAAGGCTATAATTAGGGCTTGGCTCCCCATGTTTTGGTAGATTATGTTTGCATTGTTTAGTGCAAGCAACCAGTGATTAGCAGAGAGATGAATTAAGTGAGGAATCTCTTGACTAACTGCCATTTCGATTATCTCATGAATCTATGACAATAGATTTATCTCAATGTTGAACGCCAGTTGCGCTTCTTGAAACTTGGGCAGACCTTGCAGGAGTTGAGCAAGGTGAAAGAGAGATATAAGGAGAGCTTCACAAGCATCATCCACAACACCCATGCGATCCTCACTCTTGAAAATTCCCACCGTATAACTCAGAACTTGAGAAAACCCTCCCAATAGTATTTTCTACATTTGGATAATTATTGGGGTATTCACTTGATCGACATTAAACATACTTTGAACGAAGCCATCCTGAATCCGACCAAAATTTGTGAGATCAGTTGAAGAAAGGGTCATGGGATCTGCCTTTAGAAGGTAGTTGACAACGCAATACAACTCTTCAGAATTTAGACACTGCGCTACGAGCGTAAGAAGGCCAAGAATTACATGTTGCAAACCTTCATCCTCCATTTGAAAATATTTATCTTCTCCATAAATATTTCATTTTAATAAAGTATTTCACTTTAATATTTGTTTTAACTTTAAAGGCAATTTAATACTTAATATGATCTATTTACTAAATCACTAGCATAGATCTATTTAATAAATCACTAGCACTTTAATATTTAATATGATCTTTTTAATCCATTTGTACTTAAATGTCATTTTAATTTTATCTCATTTAATGTTTCCACTAATAATTTTAGACTTTCCATTATCTTTAACTAGTATCTTAACTCTTTTTTCTTTTTGGCATTTTAATATTTCACTTTAAATCCATTGCACTTTAATCCATTTAATGCCACTTTAATCTTTTTAATGCCTTTTATAATGACAGCTTAATGTTCTTTTGATGCATTTAATAGTGACACTTGAACATGTCATCATTGTTATCACATATACTCTTGCTTGTTTCTTTGGCATCTCTATCATGCCACATATGATTGCCATCAATGACAATCTACACAATCTACATTTTCCATATTGCCAACAATCTCCCCCTTTGGCATTGATGGCAATACTACTTTAATTTCTCTCGCTTTGACATCAAGGGCAAAGGGTTGAATAGCTCCCCCTAACTTTGATTCCTAGTACCAATTTTTGTGTCATCTATCTCTTTTCACATGAGTGAAAAGTAATGTGATCAAATTAGGGTTGCTTTAACACATCTTCCATGGTTGCAAGTTGCCTTCACAAACGTACTATTACTTTTCATCATAGTGATTTCTGACATCAATGATAATGAATCTCTTTTCTCCTCCTTAAATGTCAATATTTTTACCTTTCTTGCTGCTATTAAAATACTTCATTCTGTTTTCAAACGTATAATCCTCTATTGCACTCTCAGGTAAGGATATGAGTTTATCTTTTAAATAATGCTCTCTTTGAACAAAAATACACAGATTTTTATTTCAAATTTGCTCCCCCTAACTTAGTGCTATTTATTAAACATGTAATACCAGTTAACCAAGAAATTCTCTTTATTCACAACGTCCCTTTTATTTGGCAGATCTTATCAGTTTCAAGGATAGAGAGCTATCTTTACTTTTCTACTTTTTAAGGACACTAGTTGCTAACCTATCCAAAATTACATACTGATTTCTGATCTAAGTCATCTTTAGGTCTTTTAAGTCCATTTTTAATCTTGACCTGAAGCAGCTAAATTCTGATAGTTTTGTTTGGACTGACATCTAATAAGAACTTCTTTTAACAAAGTAAAAAAAACTTTCTTCATTTGGACTGTTGTATTTCTGCCATATTGCCAATTGTTAACTGTCTCCTCGTGAACTGATGCAACTTGGTTTTGACATTTTTTGTTTGGACTGATATCCAACAAATTCTTTCTAACAAAGTAAGAGTTTCATTTCTATGTCTTCTTCAACACTTGGATTTTCTTTAACAATGGTGTGGTCATCATTTACAAGATAAGAGTCTTCTTCTAGAGATTCCTTTTCATAAGAGTCACCGGTTTTGACATGAGGATTAAGACCTCATGTCTTTGGTCTCCAAAATTTCTTTATCTTCTTATTTGGACTTGTCTTTCTTGAATTCTTATGAATTTTGTCAGATTCCGTCTTTAAAGACATGTCATGAGGCATCTTGCTTTCTAGAGTTTGAATGTCGTCTCTTTTCAAATCCCCTCTCTGACTCCTTGGAGCATCCTCCTTTTGATTGTATTGTTTCTTTGGATTCATGAAATTTTGTGCTTTGTGACCAAAGCCTTCACAATTGAAACACCTTATGGAGTGACAAAACTTTGTTGTATTCCCAACATGCTTGCATCTCCAACACTTTGTCTTTTCAGAGGAACTCTTTTGAGCTTTATTTTCAAAAGTATCACATTCCACTGCTTTGTGTCCATGTTTGTGACAAGAGTAGCAGTAGTCATTGAATATGTTACCATACCAAGTGTCAGTATGATATGCTTCATGTTTTAGCCTTTGTTTTCCATTATTTTTTCTCATGGAAGAGTTATGATCTGGTATCTGATTTGTAATTGCACTCTGTTTTTCTGAAGAGGAAGAACCATCCTCAAACATGGACAGGGGAGTCTCATTCTCAACTTCTTTATCCTTTTTATATCCAAGACCAGTTCTTCCATGGGCTGGTCTTTGCCTACTCCAAATTTCATTTATAATTGTTGAGCTATTATATAGATTTCTCTTCTCATTTCCCTTGTATGGAGAAATATATTTGGATTGAAGATAATCCATTGCTTTCCTTTCTCCACCTTTTGTGAATGTACTAGCGTAACTTTTATTTATATCACTTCCTGTGAGACATGTATATTCTTCCTCTTCTTTGTTAATAATAGATTTTTCTTTAGTAGCATCCTCTTTTCTAAATACTAAGTCAACCATCCTTTGTTACCTAGCCTCTTTCTCCTTTAAGGGTGCATGATCTTTTTCAATATTCTTCTTGTCATCATGCAGTTCCTTCTCAATCTGTTTCATGGAGATATTCAAATATTATTCTCTTTGATTTAGTGACCTTTGTCCTTCTATAAGCCTTTCTTGTCTTTCTTGTAGGTTCTTCTCCCAATCCAGTAAATTTTGCCTCTCTATAGGCTCCCTTCCTTTCATTTGGTTCTCTTGGTAAGGAAGCCTTCTTTCATTAGGTTCAATTTGTCTTCTAAGGTTAAAGACTTCAGACTTTACCTCTTTTATTTCATTAATTTTGTTTTCCAATTGTAAATTAAAACTAGAGAAAGCGTTCTTCAATTCTTTTTCCTTGTCATCTAGCTGGATCCTTTTCTCATTCAATATCATCTCAGCAGCCTCATGTTTCTTGTTTAGTACACATAACTTATCCTTTAGGATCTTCAAGTCATTTTTTTGTATCTACTAGACTCTTGCATGTTCTTCTAGAATTTTTGGATTCCATCCACAATCCATGTAGTAACTCATTGATCTTGAAAACAGTTTCAAGATCACTTAGAGTGACCATAAACATGTTTTCAATCTTATCAAAAACATTTATAGGATAAAAACTTATCTTTTTCTTGGTATTTTCAATTGCAATAAGAAAGTCTACCTTCAATTTCTTCAAATCTTCATTCTTAGTAATCAGGATTTTATCTTTGAGAATTACTAGGTCTTCTTCTTTTTCCTTAGAGAGTACTTCATCATCATAACAGTTGTCATTTGAAAGTTCATCTAGCCCAATGTTTTCTTTGTTTTGTGATGAGGAAAATGAGAGATTGTTCTCTTCAGTGCTCAACATATATTTACTTAGTTCTTCATCATATTTTTGACTTGTATCTTCTCTTGCACTTTGATATTGGGATTGATCTGTGTCTTCAATATTTATCCATAGCTTTCTTACAGAGGTGTAGTGCCCTAGTCTCATCTTGATGTCATTTGATAAGGCTCTCTTAATAGTTTGCAAAGCGATAGAATTGAGTTTCTGATCATCTTTTGAAATTCTGGTTTTGTTCTTCAAGTACCATTTCTTGCTTGCTACTGCATCCCACACATGTGCTCCTTTGGACATCAACTAAAACTTCATGGTATCCGTCCAATTGGCATAGTCATCTCCATTAAACAAGGGGATTTTATCATCTTCATTTCTATCCATTTTTAAAATGTTGATTCTGGCACATATCTTTAGATTAAGTGCTTGGCTCTAAAAAATGGACCTGCTTTCCTTTTGGATTATCCTTCCAGCAGTGAGATATTCAAAGACAACCTGCTCTGATACCAATTGATGAAATAGGTCTCAGACACTGAGAGGGGGGGGGGGGGTGAATCAATGTCTATTTAAATTTTTTTAAAAATATCTTACCAAATCACTTAATCTAATCAGTCATATATATTATGAACATAAAGATACATACGAAGAATAAATATCAATATAAATTTCTTTTATTGAATAAAATTCTTGTTTACAAATTATAATTTTATCTAGACCCAGCTAGATGGAGAGACCCAGCTTTCATGGAAAGATTCAACTTTCCTGTAAAACCCAGTTTGCATACATGACCCAGAATGTAGAGAGGAATCCAATCCTCATTCAGGCTCCAACTTGATTACAGACACCAATCTATTTGTATGAAGACAAGGTTCATATCAATGGTAGAATATCCACCAAGATATTAATAATGATCCACCGAGATACACAATTGATCTCTTCATGTCTTCGTATTTATACTTTTTCTTCATACCTCTCCATGAATCAATGTGTCTTCTCATGTACTTCACAACTCTTCATGAAATGATGTGTCTTTTCATATAATAAGAAAATAATGTTAAACTAATGACTTAGTCATAACTATATTTAGTCTATTCTCCATTTGTTATTCTTTTATCCATTATGACTTATCGTTTTATTCATGGTTTTTATGCCTTTTTTTTAACATGAGAACTATAAGAGCTTTGGATTTTTATTATAGCGTTCTTTTAGCATTCAGCTTCTCTAGGCATAAAACCCTTTTACGATTAGGCTGACGAAGCAAACCGGTTTTGATTCTACCACCATCATATTCAGGGCCAACATTCTGCAATCGAGGATCAATATTTGACTCTGTGATAGCTCCTGTAACACGACCATGTTCCCCTCCACCAGAGCCAAATAACTTATATCCAAAACCCGGCTCAATATTGTCATACACATGATCATATTGACTTCCTAGAGTAGACGAAGATACACGGAGAGTTGATTTAACAGGTATCAATAATCCTACATATGAATAGCGGTATGCTTGTAACTTGATACACCGAGTAGCATTGAACTAGAGGATGTTGGCTTGAGTTGTGATCCAATTGTTAGAAAACAGGACCACAGAGCAATACCAAATATACTGTTAAATCATTAACAAGATGCAAAACACATTAAAACATTACAGAGAGACACAAATATAACGTGGTTCACCCAAACGATGGGCTATGTCCACAAAGAAATTTCCATTCCTTTTATTACAGTACAGAAAGGTGTGGGGATACAACCTGCAGCAAAACCTCTGCACTTCCTCTTCACACCCTCACAGTCTCTCTTCCAATACAATACAATACCATACTCAGTCGTTTTACAATGCTTTCTTTTATAGGGGAAATACAATGGGAAAATTCTATGGCTAACCCAATACCATGGGTCCGCAAAACTGTTGGCCAACACGTATCCCAAAATATTTTCTCGGGGGCTCCGCCCTCAAACCCCCATTTCTCGGGGGCGTTTCCCTTGAACCCCCTTTTTTGAGGTGCTACCCCGAACCCCAAGGCAGGGGTAATGAGTGTACAGTACACCTAGGTTACAAACATGACTGAATAATATCTCTGGATCTAGAAGATTAGGCTCCACAACCAACAATCTCCCACTTGGAGACTGATCAAAACAACTCCATCACTATTGTACTTGCTATACTATGCTCTGGACCTTGGACTTGGAAAATTTCTTATTTTCACCTTCATGCTTGAAGGCCAACAGAAACCGAGCAGGAACTCAGTTTCTCTATGGTTACTCCCTTTGTCTACATGTCTGCAGGGTTCTATCTAGGGTGTATATTTTCTAGTTTTAACAGTTCTTCATCTAGAACAGATCTTATGAAGTGGTACTTGAGTTGTATATGTTTAGTCCTCGAATGAAAGGCTGAGTTCTTTGCAAGATGAATGACACTCTGGCTTTCACTGTATAGCCTACTATTCTCCTGCTTCTTACCCAATTCTTCCATAAATCTCTGCAACCAAATCATCTCATTACTAGCCTCTGTAGCAACAACATACTCTGCTTCCATTGTTGAAAGTGCAAAAACTTGTTGCAATTTTGAAATCCAACTTACTGTTGTTCCACCCATAGTAAACACATACCCTGTGGTGCTCCTCCTGCTGTCTTTATCACCAGCCATATCTACATCTACATATCCCTGTAGAACAGTGTCTAAAACTCCAAAATATAATGCATGAGAAGTGGTACCTCTCAAATACTTGAGAATCCACTGTAGTGCTTTCCAATGCTCTTTACCTAGATTATTCATATACCTGCTCACAACTCCCACTGCATGTGCAATATCTGGTCTTGTGCACACCATGACATACATCAAGATTCCAACCGCTAATGAATAGAGAACCTTGGACATGTAATCTATCTCTTCCTCTGTCTCTGGACACATATCCTTGCTTGGTTTGAAATGGCTGGCCAAAGGTGTATTGACTGGTTTTTCATTCTGCATTCTAAACCTTTGCAACACCTTTTCTATGTACTCGCCTTGAGACAATGCCAATTTGTGATTTTTCCTGTCTCTTGTTATTCTCATACCAAGGATTTGCTTTGCAGCACCCAAATCCTTCGTCGCAAATGATTTAGCTATATTTCTTTTGAGCACATTTATATCCTGCATGTTAGACCCTGTAACAAGCATGTCATCCACATACAATAACAAGATAATATATCTTTCGTTATCTAGCCTCTTGAAATAAACACAGTGGTCAGAATGACATCTATCATAACCTTGTTCTATCATAAACTTATCAAATTTTAAATACCACTGCCTTGGAGCTTGCTTCAGGCCATACAAGCTCTCCTTCAACCTGCAAACCAAATTCTCCATCCCTTTGACCTCATACCCTTGTGGCTGATGCATATAAATCTCTTCCTCCAAATCCCCATGGAGAAAGGTTGTTTTTACATCTAACTGTTCAAGATGCAAATCTTCTACCACCACTAGACTTAAAATAGTTCTAATTGAAGTCATTTTAACAACATGAGAAAATATTTCATCAAAGTCTATACCTTTCTTTTGTGCAAACCCCTTTACAACAAGTCTAGCCTTGTACCACTTATTTCCTCCATCTTCTTCCTTCAACCTGTAAACCCATTTATTCTGCAATGCCCTTTTTCTGCAGGCAACTTAACCAGATCCCAAGTCTGGTTTCTCACCAATGAGTCCATCTCCTCATCCATGCCTTGCTCCCACTTCTTTCTAGTTTCTACCTACATTGCTTCTTCATAACATTCTGGTTCACTAGAATTAGTCATCAATAAATAATACAATGAAGGAGAGAATCGTTTAGGGGGTCTACTTAACCTGGTAGACTTTCTTATTGTTGCAGGAGTTTCAGGTACTTGCTGCTGCTCTTGATTTTCTGGTGCCTTTGGAACTTCATTTTCTTTGATTTCATCAAGCATTGTGTACTCTGTGTTTTCCTTTTCTTCTTTCTCTCCCTGCAACTGATATTTGTACATGACCTTTTCATTGAATACTACATCTCTACTCCTAATGATTTTGTGATTTTTAAGATCCCATAAGCAATAACCAAAATCATCAATCCCGTATCCAATAAAGGTACATTTCTTGGATTTAGCCTCAAGCTTTGTTCTATCATCTTTATCAATATGGACAAATTCTTCACAACCAAAAGTTTTCAAAAATGAGTATTTTACTTGTTTACCTGTCCATGCCTCCTCTGGAATGCCACCATCCAAAGCGCTTGAAGGCCCTCTGTTTATTAAATAAACAACAGTGTTTACAGCATCAGCCCAAAACTATAAGGGAAACCCTGCATGCAATCTCATACACCTTGTGTGCTCCATGATCGTTCTGTTCATCCTTTCTGACACACCATTTTATTATGGTGTTCCAGGGACTGTCCTCTATCTGCTAATCCCATTGTGTGAACAGTAACTATCAAACTCCTTGTTGTAGTACTCACCTCCATTATCAGATCTGAGACATTTCAACCTTTTCCCTGTCTCATTCTCAGCCAAAGCTTTCCACTTCTTAAAAGTATCAAACACATCAGATTTTTGTCTAATGCAACAAACCCAAGTTTTTCTAGTTGCATCATCAATAAAAGTTACATAATAACGAGAGCCACCAAGAGATTGTACTTGAGCTGGTCCCCATACATCTGTATGGACAAGCTCTAACTTTTCACTCTTCTTTTGTTTCCCAACCCTAAGAAATCTAACTCTCTTATGTTTTCCATAAACACAGTTCTCACAGAATTCCAAACTTGCCTGCTTCAGATCTGGAAGCAGTTTCCTTGAGTGGAGAATCTGCATCCCCTTCTCACTCATGTGTCCAAGCCTATGATGCCACAGAGCCGCACCCATTTCTGTGGAAGCTACAGAGATAGAATAATTAGTATTATGAGGAAATAAATATAACATACCTACCCAATCTTCTTTTTCTATTACCAGTGATCCTTTAGTGACATTCCACCATGTTTCTCCAAACGTAGAAAAACAACCGCTATCTCCCAACTTCCCTGTTGAGATCAGATTTATTTTCATAGCAGGAATGTGCCTTACATCCTTTAGAAACCAGTCATTTCCATTATTTAACTTAATCCGTACCTTACCCTTTCGAACAATTTTACATGGTTCATCATCCCCCAATAACACATGCCCAAAATCACCTTGAACATAATCATGAAAGAATTTCCTATGGGGTGTAGCATGACATGAAGCACCTGAATCTACTACCCAGTAATCACTAGTATTATCTAATGCAAGAATCAAAGCATCTTGTAACACATCACCCGCTACATTAGCTTCCTGGGTAGTCTCTTGCTGCCTCTCACCTTTCTTCTTTGGTGCTCTGCAGTCTTTCTTCAAGTGTCCTTTCTTACCATAGTTCCAACACTCTATTTTTTCAAATCTGGACTTGGATCTTCCCTTTTTAGACTTGCCACGATTTCCTGGGCTCCTTCATCTCTCGTTTTGTCTCCCTTTGCTCTCCATGGTCAACGCATTACTTGATGTCTCACCTGTGCTTTTTCTTCGCATTTCCTCACTAAGAATAACACCAACAACATCATCAAACTTAAGAGTGTTTGAATTAGGGACAAAGGTACTTACAACCATGACCAAGCTATTCCATATTTCTGGCAATGAGCACAAGATTAGAAGAGCCCTAACCTCATCATCAAAGTTCACTTTTACAGAAATTAACTAACTGGTAAGTGTATTAAACTCATTTAAATGATTGGCAACAGATCCACCTTCCGACATCTTCATATTAAATAAACTCTTCATTAAAAATACCTTGTTAGAAGCCGAGGGTTTTTCGTAGAGCTTACTCAATGCGCTCATCACACCCTCTGTTGTTTTTTCTTTTGAAATATTGAAGGCCACCGATGAAGCCAAGCATAGTCGTATTGTTCCCAGTGCCTTTCGGTCAAGAACCTCCCATTCTTCATCCTTCATACCTGCCGGCTGTTTTGATTTTCCTCCCAACAGCAAGTACAGATCCTTCTAGTATAGATAGTCCTCCATTTGCATCTTCCATAACTGATAGTTTTTGCTTTTAAATTTCTAGACCCAACTTTCCTTCTTCCGCCATTGCTCCCACTCGAACCAGGAACCCTTCTTTCTTGCGAGTTTACCGACCAAATAGACCTTTTGGCTCTGATACCAATTGTTAGAAAATAGGACCGCAGAGCAATAACAGATATACAGTTAAATCATTAACAAGATGCAAAACACATTAAAACATTACAGAGAGACATAGATATAACGTGGTTCACCCAAACGATGGGCTACGTCCACAAAGAAATTGCTAGTCCTTTTATTACAGTCCAGAAAGGTGAAGGGATACAACCTGCAGCAAAACCACTGCACTTCCTCTTCACGCCCTCATAGTCTCTCTTCCAATACAATACAATACTATACACAGTCGTGTTACAATGGTTTCTTTTATAGGGTAAATACCATGGGAAAATACTATGGTTAACCCAATACCATGGGTCCGCAAAACTATTGGCCAACACACATCCCAAAAAAATTTCTCGGGGGCTCTGTCCCCAAACCCCAAGGCAGGGGGAATGAGTGTACAATACACTTGGGTTACAAACACGAGTGAATAATATCTCTGGATCTAGAAGATTAGGCTCCACAACCAACAACCCTTTCTCCAAAGTTCTCATAATTATTTTCCAGGTTAACTATGAGTCTAAGACCATACTTTTGGGATTCAGAGACCACAAATTCCAGAGCTTGAACCAAAACAACCCCAAAAATCAGAAGATAAACAAACGTGAGTATACCATGAGTATAGGAAAACACATTTAGAAATGTGAGTATGGATTTTTGAAATAGGTCTTTCTGCCTCCTCCTATTCTCATACATATCTCCATATATTTATATTTACATATAGATATTAACATGTTTTTTTAAATATACATATATACAAGACTAATTTCAATAATATATAGATATATCAATATTTTTATATGTACTATTATATATTCCATATCCAGATGTATCATATCCAAAAAGAAATCTAAAAACCAGAATACGTATTCTCTTCCATATCCTATTTGTGTTGTGGTAACTCCAACTCAAAACCTACATAAGTGCCATATGGTAAACAAGTAATATCTCACATAAAAGGAAAAATAACACTAATTCATAGATCAAGGACATGAGAATTAGATGTGTCATTAAAGGCAAAGAAAAAATTATAAAGTAAGTTTCATATACTTTTCAAGGGAACCAAACAAGGATTAAAAGGAAATCGAAATAACAAAAACCGTAAAAAACAAGCATGGAATATGCCATGTACATGTATCCAAAGTACTTGATGTTGAAGTTTAAGGTTTAGAGGAGTTTTTAATTTAAGAAGTAAACTTTAATGCATGAACATATAAAATCCGATTCGGAACAGTACTGCTCTAAGAAAATTTGTACTGTAATAAACAAACATAATTTTCATCTCTTTCAACTTAATGCTCCATTTGTCACTGTGTTAAAGTTGGTCCTCGAGAATCATCAAATGCCATGTATAGTAACAACAAGATAAAATAATGTACAACAAATATCAACAGTAAAGAATCATAACCAATATTTGAATAAACCATATACTCAAATATTTCAGATTTTATCTTGTCATTGAAGGGACAAGTCAATCTAGGAAAACAATTTGCGTACCTTGAGAGAGATCCTGAGAGGGTTAAAGCAGAAGCATACTGACCCATAATTCTTAGTCAACAAGCACAGTCATATCCAGTACAGTCACGATGAAAAAGGACACACAATCATGCTGGGTAAGGATGCAGTCACATAGTTCAGATACACACAAGCATACTTTGCCTAGTCATGCTTGGAAAACCACATTCCAAGCACACACTAGGGAAGACCCCACAGTACACACAAGAAAATGTTCTCACGGTCACACGGGGGAAGGACCCACATTCCACCCAAGAAAATAGATCATGGTCATGCTAACCTAACCATGAACATAACCTATGGATAAAGTAAGATAAAGGATCATAAGTCAAACAAGGGGGCCACAACAAAACAAAACACAAACCCACAAGGTCAAGGTGAACTATATAAGGTGGACAAGCAACTCCTTTATAGGACCAACAAGACCAATAATATTTTCTCTCTCTCGGGGTACATTGTTTTCTATATTTTTGTCATCAATGTATAAGGGTCATTAGTTATAGAAATTAGAACCAAATAAACAACTTATACAAGGAAGAGAAATGAAATCCATAAAAAGTAGTTAGCATGGAAATTGCAACTACAACTGAAATCCATAAATAGGCATCAATGCAATTGCAACTTTTGGAAACTTCCAATGAGATTTTGATATTTAAACTTAGCACCAGATATCTTATAAGAAAAAGGACATATACCATGACAAACCATCTCAAACGGACATAAACCATGACAAACGATGACAAAACGGTACTCGAAACAAAACAATATCATTGTAACTAGACAAGATAAGTTTAAAGCATATTTTTTATCTCTTTCAACTTTAACACTCCCTAAGGTCCCTATGTTAAAGTTGAAAAGAATACAAAGACAATAAATAACAACAGTATTGAATATAACTCAAAGTACAAAGAAAACAAATAAGATAACCCACTAGGAGAGTTGAAACCTTCCTTATACTCAATAATATTTTTTTAGATAAGATCTAGTCTATTAAGAAACAAGTCACTACATGAACAAAGGACATGCCGGAGAGAGAGAGAATAAATTCAATTATTGTAGGCCATTCAACTATTGTAGCATTCAAGGTAACCCAATTGACAAGCAAGGAAAACCCAATTGCTAGAGCAACATACCAAGAAACAACAGTCCATAGAATATAAAGTAATGATGACATTCCAAACACAATTTGGAGCTTAGTTTGTAGCCCATACAAATCCCATGGATTTCTTACAGCTTATCACACTCAAATGGTGTAGCAAATATATTAGTCCACACAAGTATGAACACATAATTTTCATCTATTTCAACTTTAAAACTCCCGAAGGCTCACATTCAAGGGTCTAAAAGTTGAAAGAGATGAAAATTATGATTTAAACTTATCTTGTCTAGTTACAACTGAAAATAATACAAAGACAATAAATAACATCAGTAGTAAATCTAACTCAAAGTACAAAGAAAACAAATAAGATAACACGTTTGAGTGGACTAAGATCTTTGTTGCACTGTTTGAGTGTTTGGGTATGCTTGAAGTGAACCATAAGGAAATCCTGATTACTGGAGCGACAGACCTAGAAACAACAGTACATAAAATATTAGGTAATAATGAAATTCCACACATAAACCAGAGCTCAGTTTGTAGCCCATACAAAGCCCATGGATTTCTTACAACTTAGCACACTCAAACAATGCAACAGAGATATTAGTCCACTCAAGTATGAAACCACGGGGGTTTCACTAACAGACCAATACCATATCACATCCATTCGTATTGGGGGCTTAATAATTATAAATAAATAAAAATTATATTGGGATCATATTTAGGGTTGAGGGGTTTATTCACAGTTTATTTTATGGATTAAAAAAATGTAATATTTAAGGGGTTTTATTATAAAGGGGGGGGGTAATCAGCACAAGAAGGGTGTTGAGAAGCAGTGCAAGCGGGGGAGAATTGGGGTCTGGTGTGGAGACTACCCACAGAATACTGAGACTACCACGGTTGAGACTACCCATAGACTACCTCATTCGCTGGAAAGGCCCATAGACTGGATGGATGGATGGATGAGGCCTTGGCTAATTACAAGCTCAATAGATTGAAACATAGCTGATGATATTGAGGAGACATTTCAAGCAACCTTAGTTGGATTGACTGTGGGAAACACCAAAGATAGTAGTTTACCCTGTGCCAAGAAACAATAGTCCATAAAAAATCATGTAATGATGACATTCCATACACAAACAAAAGCTCAGTTTGTAGCCCATACAAATCCCATGGCTTTCTTGAATAGGATGTGAGTTGTCTGGGGCTGTTAGAAATAAACATAACCCTGTTTGAGTGGACAAAGATCTCTGCTGCACTATTTGAGTGTTTGGGTATGCTTGAAGCGAACCGTAAGGAAACCCCAAATACTGGACCAACAGACCAAGAAACAATAGTCCATAAAATATAATAAAATATCAGGTAATGATGGCATTCCACACACAAACCAGAGCTTAGTTTGTATCATGTACAAATCCCGTGGCTTTCTTACAGCTTAGGATACTCAAATAGTGGGGCAAAGATATTTTTCCTCTCAAGTCTGAACCGTGACCTCCCAAGTTGGGTTGTGACCTTCTTGGTTCTTCCTAAAATGAACAATGACCTTAGTTGGTCTACTTGAACTAAACCATGACCTTCTTGGGGATGGTTGGACTACACCGTGACCCATATGACCTTGCTTGAGCAGGCTATCAGTTGTTTGGGACTACTAGAAGGTCACACCCATAAAAAACATAACAAAAGGGTTAAGATACCACACTATGAGGGGTCGCTAACATAAGGACCAATCAAGGGTCAACATAAGATCAAGAGTCAACAAGATGGGTCATGACAAAGTGATAAAACAACCCCTACACCAACAAGACCAAGGTGGGAGGATAACCCTTTTACCCATAGGACCAAGGTGTACCATCAAGGTGGGGACACAACCCTTTTACCCGGAAGACGAAGGTGTCAAGCTGTTATATTCTCTCTCAAGGTATATAGTCCATAAGTGTTCCATACCACAGTTGTACAATTTCTCATTGTCGTATAAGGAAGGTCCAAAACACCCTCTAACCTACTTAATTCCCATCACACCACAACGGTGAGTTTTATAACACTATATTTCCATACCCTATCCATCTTTCGAATCAACAAAAGTCACAATTTCCTAATGATTTAATATGCACTCCACACAAACATGATGAAATTAAAAAACACTTCCACTGGAAAATTTTAAGATATGATACCATAAACATCGAATGGACTATCAAGATTAAAACCTAAAAAATTATCTGATTTCTCAACTTTGTTGTCAACTGCTGAACTATTACCATCAACATTGTTATTCCCTTGATATACAATGTCATTTGAATATACACACCCAGCTTTCCTTACCTTCATAGCATCACGCAGAGATGCACCTTAGGTAAAGTCTGAACTAGTACGCTCAAAATGTGATTTTGTCAACGTGGCCTAATTTGTAATTTTTGTGGCAGAAAAAACAAATTTTTTATTTGATGGCAATTCATGCTCCAATTCAATTTTTTCAAGATAAAGTCGTAATATCTAAAAATACAATTTTGCCAATTCCTGTACAACATGGGACCGAAAAATCATATCCCTTTGCTTTTAGTAATCATACAAAACTTGGACTATGATATGCAACTTCCATGAGCTAATAACACATATTCAGCTAATAAGCTTTAAAAGGATAAGCAAAACTGTAAGGCATGCTAAATAATGAGCACATTAAAATTAAGTCTAAGTAGCACAAGTTGAAGGTAAGGAACAACTATCCCACACAACATCATGTGGAAGTAGGGATCATGCATGTATCAGGAAAACTATCATATTTATCTGGTCCCCATCTGCCAATAGCTAGCTTAGGCTCAATGATGATGGGCTCCCACCCATTGTTCCTTGTTCAGGCTTAGACAACTTCTTTGTCTCGTAAATGGCTTAATGCAATGTTGGATAGAAAATAATGGATATCCAGTTTCATGCATTTGGAGCATCATAGACAAATTCCAAATCATTTTTTCTCAACCAAATACTTAAGAAGAAAACACATAATGGAAACAGAGGTAAATATTTACACATACACATAGAGTAGATCACAAACTTAAAACCATTACCACAAGAGTTTATGTCTCAAAAAATAGTTCATTTTTTCTATTCTTTGCAAAATTGTATTCAGATAATATTGTCCATGAGCAATCTACTTCGTTTGTTTGGGATCCAACCCCCAAACATCATAAAATGAAAATTATATACAAAATGGCTCCTCGAGCAAATGTTTAACAAACCTCTTGTAAATCAATGTTATTTTAACTAAATCCCTAACTCCTAGGAATCTAGTAACTGATTTTTTTTTAGAAAAACAAATTTCGTAGAAAATCCATGTGGTATTCCAAAGAGATATCCAAGCTAATCCCTTGCATTGTGACACATGTTCATCATTGGTGTAGTCTATATTTGGCTTTCCCAAATTTTTCCACAGCCTTCCATTGTTCATGATTAAGGAGGTCACAATACATCATTTCTTTAATCGCCACCTCTAACTCCATGTATTAGGTGTAAGAAATAGTTGGTAGAATTCTTTGAGTGTTCAGGAACCGTTCAAATATCTCAAAGTCATCAATCAATGTCTCTATAATGACTTTGTTGTTATTCCCTTTGTCAATTCTTCAAATTTGGAGAGGTCCATGTGTTCATGCACTAGCAATTTATGATACTGTTCTTGAGCAAATAACTTGCCATTATCATCCCAGAATGGAGTAAGTTTTTCATCGAAGTGTTTTTGAAACATTTCATTGAAATCCTTAACCTCCAAAAGAATCTAATTTTCTTTCTCTTGTACAACTTTGACCAAATTATGTTTATTAATAAAATTTCTAGCCCATCGAATCATGGCTAGCCTAGCCCTGATTGACATTTCTTGCATGTCTTCATATGTCAAATTTTTTAAAAATTTAACAGCATTTTGGGCAGAGTCCAGTGGATTTTTGTCTAGATTTTCATTTACTAACTTACATTTTGAAGAGCTAAATCCACTATTGCATTCTTATCGTTCACAAAATTTAAATAGGATCTAAACTTGGTGATTTCTATAGTCAAAGTATCCCAAATAAGATGTTTAGCTTCTTGCAGGGGTAGTTTTCCTATCATATTCTAATTGAATTCGTTGATCTTCTTCTGAAGTTGTTTCTTTTAACCTAAAAGTATGTTTTTTTCTTCAATAATTGCATCCAATTCATGCTTCATCTTGACATTACCTTCATTCAACTCTTTGATTTATCCCTCTCTCAAATTTATTTGTGACATGGAAACAGATAAATCATCAACGAGAGATTCGTTTACTTGATCTTATGTCTGAATCAAGGGTTGGCTCATCAAATCCTCCAACACTTCCTCTTCTTCTTTTCGATTGGCATTAAAAGCTGAAATTCGGGACACAAATCCAGATCGTTCAATTTCCTAGGACCCTTTATCCTTCTGTAGCTTTAACATTTTCCCCTTAAAGTCCATCAATTCTTGGTAATTTTTATCCTTCTCTTGCTGCAACACTGTCAACTCAGATAGTTGAATGTGCTACGTACCTGGAACTTTTAGTTTTTTCTTAAGGACTTGGATAGTTTTTTTCTTTTTTCTTCTAGCAATTTTTTAGTTGCTTGAACATTAACCAGTTGAGTCCCTGAAGTTATAAGGTATGTCGATGATAATTTTTTAATCTGAACTGAACGAGATTTGTTTTCCACTTTCTCATGTCGAAGTTGGTTCTCCAACTTATCAATAATCGATTGCATCCTTGTAATATTCAATGTCTCCTTTAGTAAATCATAGTATAAAACATCACTAGTCTGTCGATGGAGCTGGATTTTATCAGGAATGTTGATTTTCTCCAGACTAAACTCGGCTTCAGAAACTTTCTCATCATCTATCATAGAAAATTTAAGGGTGTTCCTCTCTAAATCCCTGGTGGAAATTAGTGACAATTATTGATATGCTAACTTTCTCTCGAGAAAAATATTTTGTGTCTCGTTTAAAGCTTGCTTCCTTTGTTCTGCGTAACTAGAAACAAAGTTGAACTTAGATCTATATCTAGAGTCAGATCTTGCGCTACCTTCTTCATAAAAATAATATTCTCTTATTTGTACATGATGTTGCTGTAAAATAAAATGTTTTTTTTCATCATCTGCACTCTGCTCATCCTGCATCGTCATTTCCCTTTCAGGATGTGTCTTTATCCTTTTGTTTGAGTTTTCATCATCGACATCCATTATGTTGATTTTTGAAAGGTCCCTTTTATTTAACGAAGTAGAGTTAGATGGTGTTTGTACAATTATAGCCAAGCCATTTCCTTTCTCTTCACCTACCTCTATTATTTCTTCTTTGACTCCTTCACAATCCTCCTCAAATTCCAGCAAACTAACTTTTTTATCAAAGCCTTCCACTGATTGATTTTCGAAGGCCTTGTTTTTATTTTGTTATCTTCTTTGCGATATGATTTTCCTTGGATCATACTTTAGCCTCTCCTTTTTCTGGAATTTCGTAGCCTCTAATAAATTTTCAACAATATTCAAAGCAGCTTTGTTTTTGAAAAAGAAAGGGTCGATCTTGAATGGGAACTTTACATCAGAAGACTTCTTAAACTACCGAAGTGTTCTTCTTCTAAACACAACCTCTACTTGATAAATTCTAACGCGTAAATTCTAAGAGTTAGAAAGGTGGATAATTTGTAAAGTGGTTATGTGTAACCATAAACACGAACAACAATGAATTCCTTATATAAAAAACAGTCTCCTGTACAACTTTCTACTGAGGGCTGTAAAGTACTTTTCATTTCATCTAACACTTTGGGCAACTTTTCATCAAAAAGTATTTTGTATACTTCCACCATGATTTTATTCACAAACAAACATATTTATCTGCCCAGGTAGCCCAGGAGAAAAAATTCTATTAATTAAATGCAACTCAGAGAGATTTGAGCATAGGAACATGTTCAATAAGTATGATTGATACTTGAAATGTCTCGGCTTAGGAAAATACACTAGTTGAAAATGAATTGCGGTGGCTAAGAATTCATTGAAACCAAAACAACAGACTTGGTTTGTCTCTGGTTCCGGTAAATTTGTCTTCAACAGAAAACCAATCCTAACTTCAGTCACTGACTTGTCATCATCATATCCCAATATTTGACTCAATATTGACATCAGTTGGACCTCTTCTCGAAAAAGACAAACATCCACAGGAAAGGAAATACTCTCTACCACATGACCAGCTTTTAGAATTTCTATCAAAAAGGAATTTTTAATCTTAGACTTACATTCCTTGTACACTTGGACCATGGTTTCTTCACTAAGGGCTTTGGTATTTTCAAGAAAAATCACACGCACATTCAAAACCTCTCAGATGACTTTTGCATTAACCTGACAAAGGATCCTAGTAGCATTTTTGTTCATAATTACTCTCTCAGTGGGAGAATAATGATTTACAAGCCACTCTTCAAATTTAGGGTAATATAGGGTTTGATAGACAGAGAAATAATACATAAAAAAATTCCACACATTCAAAACATCTATTCCTTGTGATTTAAAACTCCATAAATGTTCTTTAGACTAAGAAATGTTGCACATAGAAAGAATTGGGTTGAATACATTTCCATCTCTATCAACTATAAACTCCTGTTTCCTATCCAGGAACTTGCAGAGGGAAATTGAACTTGAAGCTTCTTCCATAACACAAACTCAGAAAGAAATAATGTGTTAGAACTACCTTTTGAGGAACAACAGACTTGGTTTGTGTCTGGTTCCGGTAAATTTGTCTTCAACAGAAAACCAATCCTAACTTCAGTCACTGACTTGTCATCATCATATCCCAATATTTGACTCAATATTGACATCAGTTGGACCTCTTCTCGAAAAAGACGAACATCCACAGGAAAGGAAATACTCTCTACCACATGACCAACTTTTAGAATTTCTGTCAAAAAGGAATTTTTAATCTCAGACTTACATTCCTTGTACACTTGGACCATGGTTTCTTCACTAAGGGCTTTGGTATTTTCAAGAAAAATCGCGGGCACATTCGAAACCTCTTAGATGACTTTTGCATTAACCTGACAAAGGATCCTAGTATCATTTTTGTTCATAATTACTCTCTCAGTGGGAGAATAATGATTTACAAGCCACTCTACAAATTTAGGGTAATATAGGGTTTGATAGATAGAGAAATAATACATAAAAAAATTCCACACATTCAAAACATCTATTCCTTGTGATTTAAAACTCCATAAATCTTATTTGGACTAAGAAATGTTGCACATAGAGAGAATTGGGTCGAATACATTTCCATCTCTATCAACTATAACCTCCTCTTTCCTATCCAGGAACTTGCAGAGGGAAATTGAACTTGAAGCTTCTTCCATAACACAAACTCAGAAAGAAATAATGTGTTAGAACTACCTTTTGAGGAGCATAATCATTTCCAATCCTAAAAGTCTTTGGACAACGAAGCGAAGTATGATATGTTCGACTTTAAGAGTAATCCTTTTAATATATTTAGGCATTGTAATTTTTAAATATATTTTAATATTTTATTTTTTTAAATATATTCAATATATTAATATTATTGTTTGGTATAATAGTCCGGGTCTCCTCCCTATACAAAATATCACCCAACTAGCAACACATTTGAGTATGGGAAAAAAAGGATTCAACAGGATTGTGATCAAGAGCATAAAAAAGCTCACTTCAATTGCCACAACGATACAGTACAAGAAGGGAGGGTGAATGGGTTTCATCTGCAACCCTTCGCTTTGGCCATGCAATGATTGTTTATGCATCTGTCCAAGGATTTTTGTATATAGTCAAGTTTTTTTCAATTTTAACATTTTTTATTATTTTAAAATGTTTGAAAGTGTATTTTATTTCATTGTTTTTAAGTAAACATAAATTTAAGGTAAAATTGGGGTAATTAGTACCTTGTCCTATTTTATTTAGGAAGAAGGATCAATAAACCATAGATTTTTGAGGGTCGCTTGCCTTAGGTAAAATGAGAAATGGATATATTTATTTTCTATTTTTGGATGACTACTGGAATATAGGTTTCTGCCTTCCTGTTCGATTGGGAAGATCTGTAGATTTCTATTTCCAAATAGATAAGCAAAATCACTTGAGTTTAGCAGTTGCGATAATGACTTTTAATATGACATTTAAAAAAATTACTTAAAAAAAATTAAGTAAATTTGATATAAATTATTGACACTATAAATTGGTAATAACGTAAAGTGACGGGAAATGAAAAATACCAAACCGTCAACAAATTTCTCTGTTAATGAAATTAATGTTGACATTAGTATTTTCTTGTTCTCTGACCCAGCATAGCAATAAGGTGAAGAAATGATGGAATCTTGAATAATTTCACACTTTTTCCCAAAGTGTCAAACTAGGAGACAAAAAAATCAATATAGTCAGCAATGATTGCTAGATAGGTCTTTGTACCCGATGTCCTGGTTGTTCTTCCACTTGTACTTCTCATTTCCTTCAAGCACCTCTAGACATTCCTTGAAGCAATGCGTTGTGTTGACTCCCAGTTTCATCGATCAACCCTCTCTATATCCTCAATTTTAAGCTTGTGGTCATCCACTTTAAAATTGTTATAAACCATTCTTACATGGTTAAAACTAATAAACTCTTGTCCAAAAATCAAATCTCGTCGACCACTAAACAAAGGATTCACTAGATTTTTTCCATTGTGGATGTAATCCTGTTCATGAAGTCTTGTTACTTTAAAGCCATCATACAACCCAATTAGCCTCCACCCTTCCCAAGGAATTTGATATCTCATGCATGTCGTAGATTAATAATCCTTCAACATAAGCATTCTTCTCCTACTATCCCAATCTGAGGAATGACCAATAATAGGTCCTAAAAAATGTTCCACATGTTTCTTCCATGGGTCTTCTAGTTTTTCCCATTGTCGATGGACAAAATTTGCATCAAACCTGTTGCACGTTGGATGAACAACCACAACCAAATGAGGAATCTTCTCATGTAAAGGGTTTGCAATAATAACACGTTCATAATGGTCAATCACACAATTATTGAAGGCATCTGTGATAATCTCATAACCTGTAGCGCCCTCACTAACTGTCACCAAGAAATGTGATTAGCACTTATGTTCTTCTTTCTTACCACAAAAACCCACCAATGTATCACTTTTTTCTACCCATCTGACATATTTTTTCACAACAGTTTATTATTCAACAAGACATACAGAAATTGGGCCCTCTATACCATGTTTGGCTTTATAAGAAGCATAAACATTTTTTATTGCCTCAAAAATGTACTCCTGCTCCCATGGGATATATGTCAATGATTTTCTAACTTTCCTTAAATTCATAGATATCGAAGGGCCATCCATATTCAAGTTAATAAAGCTATGTAACCTAGGACCTTCCCATAACTTAATCATATTTTAAATGGATTTAGTGGATGCACGATACCTTCTCCCTGGCTTTGAACGAACTAGGTTGTGAAATATATCTTGAACAAATTCCCAAATTGTATCTTTACCTTGTAATTTTCCTTGCTTATGAGCCTCACACACATCCTTGCAAAACCTGAACACATCGCTCCTTCTTGCATATTCGAACAACATTTCCCTTAGAGACCTCATTATAATAGACAGTGTAGCAACCTTTGTCCTCTCCCACCAAATAGATCACATCGTTAATCTATGTGTTGCATTTGCGTCTCTTGCAATAATTTTGAGTTTAGCTTGAGTGAAATGGTCCAACCTTCTCCCTTTCCCTATATCTCTCCCATGTCTTTTGATGTTTTTCCTTGATTCGTGATATAAAACGCATCTGAAATTCATCACAATTAGGTATCAACTTACAAAAATTGCATGTCAATGAATAAAAAAGGATTCTTGTTTCAGAAAATCTCTTGCAATGACCATGTATGCATGTACCGTTAATATGACATTCAGTACCATAATAACATAGTGTTCTCCAGGTATGTTTCTCTATGGCCCACAATTTTTCACCACGCTGGTCATCCATTAGAACCTTTGTGTCCAATCTCTCCCCTCTTCTATCAAGATAGGGATCCCATTACCCCCAACATAGTAATATCGGGGGAGGAAATTGTCCTAGAATAATATGAAAAAACACATTGGAAAATGATCTACTAACTTCTACTAACAAGTAATAACAAATAAAGTAATGTGCAAATTCAAATTTAAATTAAATTAAAACTTGGGTAATTAACACACCTAAACTAGAAGCATGTGAACTTGTAGAAACCCCATGAAATGGTGGTGATAGTGATGGGATCAAGAACTTAGTCAAAATTTGTTGGGACTTATCATTGGTAGGTTTCTTCGGTCTCCCAGTGTAGTAGTAGTGTGCTTCTTTGATTTCATTTGTTAAGTTTAGAGAACTGACAATATTGCCACTTGTCAACACCAAAGAGAACCATCTATTGCATCGTGTACATTCCACTCTTACTTTTTTCTCGCCCTCATAGTTTGCAAGTGTTGCTTCCACCACCTTGAACAAATTAGACTCTTGTGTTTGGTTGAAATCATGTAGAAGTTTGATTGCTTGATCAATATCAAGTTGATCGAAAGCCTTTGTTGTCTACTTTTCTCTATTACCTGAAGGAATTTTATTAATTCCAAACATTGAAATGTGACATTAATGGGACCCTATTTTCATATGATTGTTTTTGAAGTTACGAACTTCTCTCGCTCCCAAGGATACTTCCCCCGTTCCATAATCAATGCCACAAATTTCACAACGAATATTTATATTAGGTTTTCCATTTTCTGAATAGACCTTGAGTGTTATATTCTCCTTGACAAAGTCTTCCATTAAACTATTCACTTTATGTTCCCAAGATGCCAATACATTAGGATCAATCGCTACAACTTGTTCCACTATGGCTCAGAAAAATGATCAACCCTTGGTTTTTTATGCATAGGTTCCTCCACATTCCCTTCATTGTTTTCAGAGATTGGCATTCGTTCCATTACCTGTGATTGCAATGTTTCAACAACCAATGTGCCTACTTTCCTCTTAATGCCTACATTTGTTGTTGTAGGATTCATTTTCATCTCTTTCTTTGTATTTAAAGCAATTCCAATTGGGCCAATAAAATCAAAAGGATAAACAATGATTTCATCATCCATAATTTCACCACAGATATCAACATATGTACAACCTTTTCGACACTGGACTGTGCCAAGGGAACAATTCTCTTCACCAATAAAAAATTGCGAAGTCCACAACATCACTTGGATCCATCTGCATTTCCATCCATGTGCACCTTTTAGTTGGTTAAGAACATGTTAAGAAATGAATAAAATTATAACAAACTTTTTCAAAAATTTGGATATAATATGGCTACGAAATGAGGTTAGTGCATCCATAGATAAATGAAAAAAAAGATTCAAATTTACACATGCATATTAGTTCATTAATAAAACAAAGAGCTAGAAAGCAAAGTATGCACTTTCAATTCAAATCTCTAAGAAGGACGAAGAAATCTTACTATTGGGATGAAATACCTTGAAACAAAATGTATTGTCAGTGGCTTATTCAAATAGCCCTCCCCAAACTGAAGAGTCAACTTCAACGTACCTGCAGAAGATCAAAAGGTGATCAAAACAAGAGATGAAAAAACATAGAAACTCTATCCAAACCAAATATTTTACTCCATCTAAATAACAAAGCTCCAACTCACTACACAACACATCATCCACAAATCAAATATACATTTGTTTTGTTTTCATTTGTTTCAAAAAAAAAAAAATTTCATAGAAGTAGATAAAAAAAAACTATGGACTATACTACGGATATTTTTGCTCCATGTGGGGTTTCCTTGTACGTTACTTTATGGACTTATGTCCTTATTTTCCGTGGCTTAAAAATAATAGAAAAATAAACTAAGCAAAAGTAAAGTGAAAAAGGAATTGCATGTCTACATATTTTGAAGTCTCATTAAGCATTCATTAAAGTGGAGAAGCTGATAATGCTAATATTCACTTCCAAGTTTCCAACAAATTGGTTTCAATGACAAGCAATGTTTGTGATTCAAAGCAACTTGAGATCAAACTAAGTACACTAAGCAGTGATTATGGGGTGACATTTCTTCACCTAATGTACACATGCATATATACTTGTGCTCTAAGATTAATGGACAAATCTGAAGGAGAGCCTTGAAAACACCCTTATGGACTGATTAAAGGACAGCCTTGAGGCATGCATTTCAACAATAGAACTAGATTTGTTGTGTGATCATTTTAGAAAGAGATATTCATCCTATTGATATTTCATATTTAAAAGGATTAATGAATAGCTTCTTGTAGTGATTCCTAATCTTGGCACTAAGGTCAAGAGAAATGTTAGCACACTTTTCAAGGAAGTTGGGGACCTTATTAAGGGTAGAATTCAAGCTTGTTTTATAACTGAGTTGGCACTACTTAAGAACTGTTGAAAACAGATTTGTGGAACAGAATTAATGAACTACTTGAAGCATTGATTTGGGGTAGAGTTATTTTCAAATTTGAAGGAGTATTTTGGAAATGTAAAAGGTGTTCTTTCTCTTGCAAAGTTTTTTTTAAAGGCATGATGATGCCATGGTGAAGTTGCATAAGGTTTGAACTAGTTATGGTGAATTTGCATGAGGCTTGAAAAACGTATAGCCAAAGTACATTAATATTGAATCGAGATGTATAACAATTCTTTAGCGAAGTTATTAAAGACATGAAAAAGGTTCCATATAAGAAACAACTCATGACATATCCTAGTCAATATTTCATATCACTGTGGCAAGCGTGTACCTTCCAAACATTAAGAATGATGTACTAACTCACTATAAGCAAAAATGAGCTTTCATCTCTTCATATAGATAAAATCGTGATAACATCTTGATATTATATATCGATATACATTATAATTTTTATCTAGTTGCTTTTGCAATCAAATTAGAAAATCGTTGAAATCCCTAAACTAACAACAAAATGAGTCTATTGTAAAGCAAGATAAACAAAATTTGAATGTAATCCTAGATGGATAGTTATGTTCTTTGTTCTTTGCATCTGAAGAGTGGAAACAACTAATGATAAACAAGATTACCTTTCCTTTCATTCCAAAAACATGGATAACTTTCAGTTGGGACAGAGATTCCTCCAAGTCTAATATCTACAAAAATGAAAGTGATGAAATAACATCAATCTGTAGTGATATACAGTATGGATGATGTTGACTTACAAGTATAGAATTATTAGATAAAATTAAAGGCATGTTTCCAAACTATAAAATGCATATGATAAGAATATTGTGACATTGGAATTCAATGACTATAGGACACATAATCTAAACCCTTAAACACACCCGGCGAATGAGCCAGAATCCTTTGATATTCCTTATTATGAGGGTTTATCAACGAACCTTTTATTGTTTCTTTCACTCAATTAGTTGCCTTTGTCTCTGCGGGTGATGCTCTTCCCACCCTTTCCCCTGCATTTTCTCTCAGTGGCTCTTTTGGTTAAAAATAAAATCACCTACACTCGCCCCTGTAGCCAGGATTTGAACCTACGACTTTGATGTTGTGGGATGGGATGATGGATATTATGCGACCTTTATGTTTGTTACTGATCATTTTCCACCACTCACCCTTCTTTCTTTGCTTCATCCAGGCCAAATGCGAGCTTTATAACTACATCATATAGACCTATAAATGGAGGATCTTAACTATATATCGAGGATTCAGCTACCAAAAACGACAAAGTTGCACCCAATTTCCCACTTATTACATGGAACAAGAAGATCGCTTAGTCACATACCAATATATGTAGCAACTATAGTTTGGTTCGATGTTCATTCACTTCGTTGATTTACTGTGTATGGGAAACAAAGGATTTCTCTAAGGAAGTAGTGTAGATGCTCTCCTTCCTTCCACTATGGGTTGTTCCTTCCTTTCTTCCCATGGAACTTCAATGAATATAGTAGGTTGAAGAGAGGTAATACAAATGAATTCTCTCAGTATCCACCAAGTGAGATTCCCTACCTTAACTCCCTGATCTTTCCTTCACTTGATATGTTGTTGGCGTTGGATCAAAAGAAATAAAGAAAGGGTAACAGTTGGTTCAATCTTTCCAACACATCTGATGGATTTTGGATTCATATCTGACCCTCAATAGCTAGATTTCGCTCGCGAATCAAAACCCCAATGCTCTCCATCCCCTCTACAACTACCGTCGAGCTTTGTCAATGCTCCCACGCTCTTGTTTTCGGGCCACTTCTTAGCTTCGTTTGATATTTTTGGGCCTCTTCTCCACGTCATTTGATAATAAAACCCCCTGGATATTGCATATTTTTAGGCACATATAATAACCCACTTGACCCTTAATATGTCCCCAATATAATAATTTTTTTTGTATAATTAACAAACCCTCAATATGAACGGACATGATATGGGTATTGTCCATCAGCAAAGTCCCCATGGATAGGCTTTGATACCATGTTAGTTTTTCTAGATCTTATTAGCTTAATTAGGATATTTTTCTGAAAGAATAACAAGTACAACTAGATGCATAAGATATAACAAATACACAATACACAAAGATTTTCACTGGGGAAACCATAAAGGAGAAAACCCCGGAAACTTCCTCAGAATAGTACAGTCACAAAGATTGTGTCATAAGATGATCAATTCGAGTAATAAGAAGTATTCAACAACTATCTATCTCTCCTCCCTTGTCTCCCTCTCTCTCTCATGTGAACTTGAGTGAGTGTGAGGTGTGTATAAATGAGGGAAGGTGCCTCCCTATTTATATTAATCAAGTGACTAACCTTTTACATGACTGAGCTGAGCTGTTTCACTAACAAGGCCAACTTCTCCTAGAGAGACTCCAAATACACATTATGGGATGTCACATTGAGGACTATTGCCCCAACTTACAACGGAGGTTGTACCTCAAGGTCTAGACACCATAAAGACCCGCATCAAGGAGGAAAACACATCTCCAATGGGGGTACAACAACAGAAAATGATAATATACATCAACATATCTTTCAAAGTTACAAATACATCAACATAATGTGCTTTGTATGTGTATATTCATACAGGGATCAAATTTATTTATAGGAACTACATGATCACAAGCATAGATGAGTTTGCATAGAAAGCGATGAAGATAATAACAATTCTTTGTTGGATTATTTAAGGTCCTTGGAACCATATATAGTAAGATTATGGATGGGTAGTACCACCAAGTATGTGTATTGGATTTTGTGAGGTTTTTGTTTTGTTTGAATTTTGTTCTAGGTGAACTCCAATAAAATATTCCTCTGACCTCCATATTTTTTGTAGACAAGGATGTGTGTATTTCTAAAGGGAATTTTCAATTTTAAGGTTCATTTTATCTTTTTACAAAAAGGTTAACCTTAACGCATTTACAATTAGACGCTTTACCTTTGATGATGACAAGTTATGTAGGGATATACACTGTCATTTGAAGCATTTTATAAAATATATATCAAAGTATATATGCTCATCAATGATAAGTATTTATTATTGTTCGCATTGAAAGTAATTTGAAAACTGGTGTACGTTTTATTGAGGTATCAAGTTGGCTTTATTATAACAAATTACATTTATGTTACTTGAAACTAGGAAAGATGTCTAAAATTAAAAATAAAAATATTATATATAATAATAGTCTACTTTTAACACTCCCTTTGCTTGTTATTTGGGGAGTGTGGCTTGCTCTGAATAACTTGATTTTTGCAGAAAAAGGTTGTACTCCAGAGATCACTACCAATCTTGCTGGAGGTATACTTTCTACTTTCCCTCAACATATTAGAGTGAAAAATCAGAGGGAAGTTTTAGAGGTGGAAATTGATAAGACGGTTCCTTAGGGGTATTTTGATGGAGCGACACAAGAGAATAGATGCGGGGCTGGTGCTATTCTCTTTCTTACGGAGGAACACTTTTTCGAATTAACGATGGGGTTAGGGGAAGGCAAAAACAATTATACTGAGCTTCTTAGCCTGAAACTTCTTCTCATCTTTGCAGCAGAGAGGGTGTAGAAATCTTAATGTTTATGGTGACTCGATGAATGTGATTAATTGGATCAAGGGGAATCAAATGTGCATAAATCTAAGACTTTCCAACATTTTATCTTCTATTACAGATGATTTAGAATCTTACATGATACTTTTTCATGCAGTCATGTCTACAGGGAGATTAATAGGGAGGTGGACAAGGCCTCAAAGGAGGGTCTACTATTGATGTTGGGTCAATGGAAGATCTATGAACAGATTGATGGCACATCACATGATATTTAAGGGGTCGACCAACTTTGACTCCTTTTTTGGACTTTGGCTACCTCCTCGGTGGTTGCTTTATATTTCTTGTTGGCAATTTTGGACTTTCAGATGATCTTTAGCACTGCTAAACTTATCTATTCTAATTAATATTTTGAACAGTTTTTGAATACTATGGGGACATATCTCATAAATGTGTTTGGAATTTACTGTAACATTATAGAATTTTTGTGGACCTATGTTTGGATTGAACACTCGTCCCTCTTTGTTTTTGTTTGGATCTTTATGGTTTATACTGAATACACAATGTTGTGTATCTATAAAATGTATTTTTGTTCTAGAAAGATGAAATGAAATTATGCTTTTTTTTCCAGGGAAAAAAAATAGTCCACTTTTAAATAATTTTAAGTTCTAATTTATAAATTTATTTATTCACATTGAAAGCTTTATAAATTTTAAAAATTAATATTACTTTTTCTTTTTATTATTGTAATGTTTTTAATTATTATTGTTTATTATTGTTTATTATTTTGTAAATAATTTATAATATAAAAAATCACTTTTTCTTAGAATGACTTTCTTTGCCCAACTTTGTGGACCCCCAAAACTAGAGCAAGCTAGTGACACTTCTCTTTAAGTTTTTTGAGCATAGGACTAGTGACACTAATCTTATTCGACGTTAAAAACGACATCATCATCATTAATAACAAATTGATTCTTTTATTTAAAGTTATAATGTTTAGAAGAGATAACTTGTTTATCAATCTTTTAGTTGAGAAAATGCATACAAATAAAATGTGTATTTATTTTGGATTAAAAAAATTTAAATCTTTTTTTAAGATAAATAAATTATTCAAATACTTAATGAAAATTATATATTTTAGGTGCATGAAATATTTTCATAATTGACTTCCTCCACATGACAATGTATATATGGTCTTCTAAAACATTGTATTGTTTCAAAAATTACTAAAATTACTTTCTCCACTTGACATTGTATCTATGAACTTCTAAAATATTGTATTGTTTCAAAAAAGTCTATGTCTTCCCATTGAATCTATGGTCTGCTAAGACACTAACATAGTTGAATATATTTATAATATCAACCTAATATCTTTGATGGCAGACTGGAAAAGGTGGGATTACATGCAGGAAGCAGCTGGAAGGAAAGCACTAACTACATGGAGGAACTGGATCGATTCCAACATTGATATCGGCTCATTTAAGGTGAGACCAATGATGAGCACTAGATTTATCTATTTGGTAATATTTAAAAGCACTTCATATTTAAATAAGCGTCATATTTACATTTACATGAAAGAAAGAAAGAGATGATATGAGAATAGTGTACACCATGTTTCTTCGGATTACTTACCTCGAAGAAACATTAAATCATGGCGACGATTATTCGGGATGCTTTCCGGAAACAGATTTAGATTGAGATCTTCTAAAGAACGATTGTAGGGAAAAAAATGCCAACTCATTTCACTAAATGCAGTCCTATACACCCCTGGACGTTTATATAAACCTGACTCGTATTGCTGTGCAAGTATTTCTGCTTCTGGATCATCACGCACTCTTTCTATTTCTGGTTGTGGAAGCAGAATTTGACTCATTTTAATCATTTTATCACGTAATTTTGCTTCTCGATAATCACGTACTCTTTCTATTTCTGTTTGTGGTTGTGGAAGCTGAATTTCACTCACCATTTCATCACTGTGGAGAATGGCCATCAAATGCTTAAAATAAGTAAGAACCTTGCAGCCCCTAGTAAGATCGTCCTTGATCTCACTAAAACTGTTGCCTAAAACAATAATCTTATTCAAATTGGCAGTCGTCCAATTTGCACTCAATATATTGTTTACGAGAA
>LPNX010165473.1:0-57848 GCA_001517045.1 Pseudotsuga menziesii
GCTCTGGAAGCAAAACAGAAAAAAGAAGGCCAATGGATCATGTATTTTGATGGATCTGTTGCAAAGGTTGGTGCCGGGGCTGGTGTCTACATCATTTCTCCTATCCATGATTTCAAATCTTTGTCATACAAATTGATTTTTGAATGCACTAATAATGTAGCAGAGTATGAGGCCCTGTTATTAGGGTTACATGCTTTGAAGGGTCTGGGGGCTCAGAGGGTCAAGATCTTGGGAGATTCCGAATTGGTGATAAATTAGGTAAATGAGAGTTATCAAACTAAGCATCCTCGGATGAGGGCTTACAGAAATGAAGTATGGGATATGCTTGGCAACTTCTTTACAGAGTATATAATTCAGGTGGTTCCCAGGGTTGACAATATGGTGGCTGATTCCTTAGCAGTAGCCACTGGAAAATTCGAAACTCCAATGACCAGTCAAAAGGAATACCAGGTGGAGATTTTGAACAGACCTTCTATCCCTGACAACTACAAATACTGGCAGGTATTCGAAGATGATATGCAGATCCGGAGGTTTCTAGAGTTGTCAGGAGAGTTTGTGAATACTCAGGTTGAAAATGAAAATGGTAATGATAGGACCCCCGAAGATGATGAGGAAGTTGAGTCAGAAGAAGACGCTAAGAAGTTGAGGAAAACCTTGGGAGGTAAAGATATCATCCAGCTCAAAAACAATTTCATACGAAGAGGCTTGATTCCTTTAGAAAGACTCTTTGATCAAAATGATGTTGCCAAGAACCCCAAAGTGAAACCAGTTGGTGATGCAGTTGAAGATAAAAATATTGGCTCTGAAGGGGATCCTAAAATCATAAAACTATCCAAAAAGCTACCTGAAAGGGAGAAAGAGGAGTATGTAAAGTTGATGAAAAAGTACACTGATGTGTTTGCTTGGAGCTATGAAGACCTCAAAGAATATGATACATCTATCATACAGCACACTATTCCTATAAAGCCTGGAGAGAGACCTTTTAAACAGAAGCTCAGGAGGATCAACCCTAAATTGCTCCCTATCATTGAGAAGGAAATAAAGAAGTTATTTGAGGCCAAGATCATTGTAACACTCCGATTTTCTAAGTGGGTTGCCAATTTGGTCCCTGTCAGAAAGAAGAGTGGAGAGATAAGGCTGTGCATAGATTTTCGCAACTTGAATAAAGTTTCCATGAAAGATAACTATCCCCTACCCAAGATGGATCACATGCTGCAACAAGTGGTGGGAGCTGAAAGGATTTCGATGCTAGATGGCTTCTCTGGGTATAACCAGATCAAGGTGTTACCAGAAGATCAGGAGAAGACTGCCTTTACTACGCCATGGGGCACTTTCATGTATGCAAAGATGCCTTTCGGTTTAATGAATGCAGGATCCACTTTCCAGCGAGCCATGGACATCGCTTTTGTAGGGGAAATTGGAGTTTTTGTGGTGATCTACATGGATTATATCACAGTCTACTCTAAGTCCGACAGATAACATCTACATCGCCTTGAGAAGGTTTTCGTGAAGTGTAGGAAATACGGTATATCTCTAAATCCGAAGAAATCTAATTTTGCACTAGAGGAAGGAAAGTTGCTAGGTCATATAATATCCAAAGATGGCATAAAGATTGATCCTGAGAGAGTAAGTGCAATCCTGAAAGTGGGAGAGCCCAGAAGCAAAAAGGAGGTATTATAGTCATTTTTGGGATAGGTAAATTTCTTGAGGAGATTTATACCAAGCTTCGCTGAGATTTTGATGTGTATTACTAATATGTTGAAAAAGGGTCATGAAATAAAATGGAGTGCAGAAGCCAAGGAGTCATTTTGGGGAATTAAGAAAGCTATTTTAGAAGCCCCTATTCTGGTAAGTCCAAATTTTGCCAAAGAATTTTCAATATTCTCCTACGCTTCGGAGAATACTATAACAACAGTATTATTGCAGAAGAATGACGAAAACCAGGAACAACCTATAGCTTTCTTCAGTAAGATACTTCGGGATGGAGAATTGAAATATGACATCATGGAAAAGCAAGCCTATGCTTTAGTTAAAGCATTAAAATATTTCAGAGTGTATGTTCTGCATTCACATATAATTGCACATGTCCCAACCGCTAATGTGAAATCAATTTTGACCCAACCTGATCCAGAAGGCAGGCGAGCCAAATGGATAGCTACCTTATTGGAATATGACCTAGAGATAAAACCCACGAAGTTGATCAAGGGACAAGGATTGGCAAAGATGATGACAAACTCAAATTGTGAATCTTTGCAGATAAATTTCTTATCTTATCAACCTGATCAGTTGGATACAGATATAGAAGTGATGGTTGATTTTGTAACTTCTCCATGGTATTCTGATATTGTATTTGTCCTCCGAAATCTGCAAGCACCAGATGGGTTAAGTAAGTCAAGAGCCAGATCTATAAAGTTGAAGTCTACTAAATATTGTATCATAAATAAATATCTTTATTGGAAAGACCCTGGAGGGGTTTTGCTAAATTGTCTTCTGGAGGATGAGGCCCAGCAAATTACAAGAGAATTTCACAGGGGAGACTATGGAGGACATCATTCCTGGAAGGTGACAGCCAACAAAATCCTAAGAGCTGGTTATTATTGGCCTACATTGTTCTCAGACGTATATAAAGAAACCAGCAAATGTCATCAATGCCAAATTTTCGATGGTAAGAGAAAGGTATTACCTCTTCCTCTAAATCCGATAACAGTAGAGGCACCTTTCCAGCAGTGGGGTTTAGATTTTATTGGAGAAATGAACCCCAATTCATCAGGTCAACACAGGTGGATTTTGAAGGCTAGAGATTATTTTACCAAATGGATAGAAGCAATTCCTACTAGGAGGGCCACTGAAAATGTAGTCATGGAATTTCTTGAAGAGAATATACTGGCTCGATTTGGATGTCCAAAAAGAATAGTGACAGACAATGCCACCGCTTTTAAGTCCCGGAAAATGATAAATTTTTGTCATAAGTATCACATAAGCCTGAATCATTCGACAGCATACTATCCTCAAGGAAATGGGTTGGCCGAATCTTCAAACAAAAGTCTGGTAAGGATCATCAAAAAGCTGTTGGAGGAGAACAAAAGATCCCGGCACACCAAACTCAAATATGCTCTATGGGCTGACAGGATTAGCACAAAAAGGGCAATTGGCATGTCTCCTTTCCAACTGGTATATGGAACTGAAGTAATCTTTCTGGCGTCATTAGGGGTCCCAGTTATGAGATATTTCCAAGATCAGCAAGAGGAACCAAACCACATACAGCGTAGGATAAATCATATCATTGAACTAGACGAACGAAGGTATAAGGCCTATAATAAAGTACAGTCACATCAAGAGAAAATGAAAAGTACTTTTGACAGAAGGGTCAAAGAAGAACAATTTCAGATCGATGACCTAGTTCTGAAGTGGGATGCTCCTAATGAAGAGAAACACGGGAAGTTTGACCCTATGTGGGTTGGACCTTATGTTATTGCTGGATATAGAGGGCAGAATGCATTCTTGCTGGAGTACACAAACGGGGTTCCTCTTGAGAGCAACCCTGTAAATGGGAGATATCTGAAGCATTACCTATCCTAGGGGAGGAAGGTAAAACTTGTATTATAGACTGTATATATTTGCTTTACCAGTCAATAGGTAGGGTAAGCCGAAGACATTTGGAGCTCGCAGTGAAAGCCCCAAGGTCCAAGAGGCATATCATTCCTTTCTAAAAACATACATAAAAATGATATATGCACAAAAATGAAAAATGGGTTTTTTGGAAATTATTATGCAAAGTGAGAAGTAGGCACCTGGTCTACAAGTTATTTGATACCTCGCAGGGAGGATGTCATCCCCAGATGGAGCCAGCTGTTAACACCTGTATTTAACAAAAGAAGTATAAGACCAAGGGGAGGTAAAATTGTATTGTTTAAATACTTTGGTTTAAATATTATAGTACAAAAGTGACGTAATGGTCTAAAGAGCAGCCATGTTAGCAAAATCCTAGGCTGTGATCGAAAGGAGGAGCCAATCCATGGCTGACACTCCCTCCGCCTTTCAAAACATGCGAGCATGATAGCAGAAGTTCGGGCCTTTAGCCCCCTGTGCAAAATCAAGGGTTACAAATTAATCCGGGGACGATATGCGGTTCAGAACAAATCCGCAGGGAGAAAGCACAAGTTAGTTAAAGAAATGGGAGCTGGCGGAATCACATATATTCCTCTTGATCCGATGGTGGAGAGATGAAATCGGATCACATCGGCGGCTGGGATTGATTCCGCATCCAGAACATGCACGCGAGATAACCTTCGAGCCACCCAGCGGAACCCATTATTGGCTGCTCGATCCAACGGTTGGAGATCATAGGGTAATAGATCTACGGCTAACAATGATTCCGGGATGGAAACTTGCACACCGGATAAACTCACATCGCTCAGTGGAATGTGGTACGTGTCACATGATCAGACGGTTGACAAGCGCTGGGCAATCCCATCAACGGCCGGAAAGAATTCCGGAGGAGGAACAGGCGCAGAGTATAATCCCGGATTGCTCGGCGGAATCGGGTACGTGGTGCTTGATCCGACGGCGTGGAGCTGAAGGCAGATCGCATCAACGGCGGAGAGTGATTCCGCTGATCTAAGTTTCCCGACGGATAAAGCGAAGGATCCCAGCGGAATTGAGTGGGCGCCACATGATCCAACGGCCCGCCCGTAAAGGAAGATCAGATCGACGGCTGTGGATGTGTCTGGGACCCAGAGTTGCACGGTAGTTAAGGTCAGACGGCTCAGCAAAATGTGGGACGTGGTGTTTAATCCAACGGTGAGGGGTGGAAGTATGTCACATCGACGGCCACGAGCGACCCCAGAATGGAAACTTACACGGTGCTTAGCGCCAAGATGCCCGACAGAAAAGGACACGTGGTGTACGATCCGAAGGCCAGAAATTTGCACAGAAGAGATCAAAGGTCAGAAATGAGCCCGGAGGAGAAAGATGCACGGCTGTTAGAGATAAGTAGTGGTTGCGGAAATAATTTCTTCCCATGTGTCTAGTCGGGGCAGTCCTATAAAGGCAGAATTGACCTCTTCTGTGATTATTTTATTGCTCGGGACCCGACGAAAAGGACCTGTCGATTTGGGCGCTTCCAGTTGTCAGTACCAGACGCGCTCCGAACACGCTCCTTCACAGTGAGCCAGGTAGGACCTTGATCCTGTAACTTCTTCACCCAATTATTGTTATAAATTGAGAAATGGACCAACAGAGCGAAGCTTCTGTGTCTGGTCGGGTCCCGAATGAAAGGGAAGAATTCTTGGTAGATAGACACAGAGGTGTCTGCGACCCTTTCCTGTCTACAGGAAGTGTGTCTGGCAGCAAAGAAAGGTTATGGTATTATTTTTTGCAGGGAAATGATGTTCTGAATGTGTGTAATTCCTTTTTATACTTTTTCTCCCTGGAGAAAACCCTCCACTCTCCTGAATTTGCCGAATGGTGCGCGGTAAATTATTCTCCCTCTCGGAGGGTCATTGTGAGTCAGTCCGCATCTAGGATATTGTGTAAAATTGATGCTTCAGTAGTAAGAGAAAATCTTAGTTTACCTGAAAGTTACCCTGGAAACTATGAGTCTGTAAATGAAGTTGTCCTTGCCGAGTTTTTCCGAAGTTGCCCAACCGATGCTCGCTCTCGATTCCTGTCAAGTATCCTGAAGGAAGGTCGGTCCCTGGAAGGCCTTTCCTTACCTTACCCCTTGCACATTTTCAGAACTGAGGCGCAATTGGTAATGTCTTTGGTTTGTCAGGTGTTAGGTCTAGATGACGATTGTCGTATAGGTGATGTTATCCTTGGTTTCCTGTTAAAAGTAAATTCTTTGAGTCCCGAGTCCCAGTCAGTTCCTGTACTTAATTTAGACGAGTATCTTGCCGAAGCAATCCACCTCCAGCTGACTGAATTTCCCAAGGTCCAGTTTTTTAGGTTTCAAACACACTTACTTAACATGTTGATATGTTCCAATATTACCGAATTGAAGTTCTTGAGTACTCTGTCCTCTTCTGATTTGCCAAAGAAAATCCACCTGATCGAATTTTCCAATTCGATCATGTCCGAAATATACAGGATGCTGTTTGATGGAGAATTGCCCCGGGTCTTCGATGAAATGAAGTATTTGATGTAGTCTTCACCCGAAGGTCGGGTGGGAGACTGGTTCCTATACAAAGATTACACTGTTTTAAGAGTGTACGGCTTTACCGGTCAGCCTTATAGGTTGCCTTCCTTTTTGACTCCAAGGATTTTTGCTCTGGAGTTTATGAGACAAAGGTTGTTATCAGAGGAGGAGCACTTCGGTGCTTTGCGAAAATCTTTGAATGTTAAATTTCCTTTTAAGGTCGGCCCTTTCATTTTTAAAGGCAAAGGTGCCCTGGCATGTATAGAGAGATTGATGGAACCTATGGATTTCGTTAAGGATGTAAATATGAACTACGACCCCCACCAGGTGATATCATTAAGAAAGCAAGCAAACAGGAACAAACCGTTCGAGCATCAGGCTGTTGAAGGGTTAGCTGAAACAACTAATTTGCTCCAATTCACTGACGAGTCCAAAGATGAGACAGAGGCACATCCTGCATCTCATTCAGAGATCCAAATCACAGAGGGGGTCAGTGTTGCTGTCAAGAGGAGTTTGGCTGAAGCCGAGAGTATGGATATGGATGAAGAAACATCTCATAAGAAGGCAAGGCTGCTCGTAGGAGGCGAGATCGTGGATGAAGGGGCGTCCAGAGTTTTCAAAAAGGCTGCTTTGGTTCCCTTGAAGACAGTTCAGGTCAGTCAGTTTTCTTTTAAAGATTCAGAAGGTGACGGTAACAGTCTAGAGTCCGGCCCCTTTTTTAAATCAAAAGAAGAGCTCAAGACGAGCTACCTAGAAAAGAGGAAGCAATCCCTGGAGGAAACGAGAAATCTGCTCCCGAGGGTAAGGAACCTGCATAGTTCTAAAACATCTCTAGTTTCTGCTAGAGATGCAGAGAAGAATACTTTCAAGATGGCCATTGTGAATGATAAAAGAATGTCTGAAATAGAAATCCGTCTGGACAAAATTAGTACTCCAGACAAGATACAGTTGCACAAGCAAACCAATGACATTCTTTATTCAGACCTGTTGCAAGCCATGATGACGATAAATAAGTTGCAAGCGTTGGTAGACAAGTTGGAAGTCCAATTGAGACATGAGAAATTGGAAAACAAAGCAAATGTTGTTCAGGTGAAAAAGATGCAAGCAGATATCGCCAGCTCAGACAATACCCAGGCCGTAAAGAAGTTGTTAGAAGAGAAAGATAATGCCCTACAAGTTTTGAAGAAGAGGTTGAAGATGCCAGGCTCAGAACATGTCCAATCAGCAGAATTGCTAGCCCTCCAGGAGGAGAAAGATAAACTCCATCAGGAAATGATGGAATACAAAGGGAAGTCTGGAGAGCTACAAGAGGAGAAGAATAAGTGGAATGCCGAGAAGGAAGAACTACTGTCCCAAATTTCCGTAATGGAGAAAAACCAGACTGTGGAAAAGGAGATTATGGATGAGATAATAAGACAAACCCCTGCTGGTGACGACTTATCTATTGTAGATATCCGAAAGCCATTAGCTGATTGTTCTGCAGATGACCTATTGGAGTCTATGTCCCAAGTGAGTTTAAGGGAGGAAACTATTAAGGAATTGCAAGCCAAGAATGAAAAGGTGAAAGCCGAGTTAACCAAGGTAAGCGAAAGCAGAATGCAGCTCTTACAGGACAAGAGCCAATTACAGCAGAAGGTTGATGAACTGAAAGAAAAATGTATTGGGAAGGGCCCCCTTCAGGGGGCGAAGCACATCATTTGGGACACCCTAAGTATTGAAGTTACCTAGTTTAGGCACTACCTTAATTATATTGATGATTTGTGTGGATTGATAGATTCAGCTCAGCAAAGGTTGAGAGTGGTAAACGAACACATGGTGAAAAGACCTCTCGCTACAGCCCAAAACACCCTGGATTTCCTGAATTCATTAACATATCAAAAGTTGCATGACATGGGCATAAAGGACAGAGTCTCAATAATCCTGTCAGCAAAGAAAATCATTCACAAGCACCACTTAATGAAGATTGTTCAGGACAGATCAGAAGAATTAATGGTACAGGTCAACAGGTTCAAAAAAGAGTTTGAAGGGCTGTTCGAAGACGAGTTGCCATGCTTCTGGAACGAAAAGGGTCGAATGCTCCCGCAGGAATATTATAATCACCTGATTGTCAGGGCTCGTATGGACCATTCAAAGTTTAATGAGCTGGAGAAAAGCCTGTCGGGACAAACCATTGTGGACATGCTAACTGAAGATTTCAAAGTCCTGCAGAAGTTCACAGCTATCAGAACCAGATTGCCTAAAAAGTCCTACGAAACATACATGGAGCTCGAGGTAGCCATCGGGGAAATGATGGAAAGCGACACCCCAAGTTCCGAACAGTGGAAGGCTGTAGAGCGTCTGGGGAAAACAAAGTTTACTCTTCCTCCGTAGGAACAAGTGGCAAATACCGTGGAGCTGATGGGGCAAAGACTCGGAGCTGATTTGGCAAAAGACGTGGTGCTGTTGGAGCAAAGATTCGGAGCTGATGGACCAAAGTTTGTTATCCAGTTGTTTCATGCTTTATGATCGGTTAGGAATGGAATTGTAACAACTTCCTAGTGGTGTAGGATTTCAGTTACAAACTCTAATTTATGCCGGTCATTCTGTTATTGATCTGCTGGAGGCAGACTTATTATTTGATCTATAAATTTGTATCTCTTTTATGAGATGGGGGTTGGAACCCATCAGATGAAGTAATTTTGTGGAGAACATATCTGTCTTGTTTTTTTAATACCAAATGAATGCATGAGAGTTCTTTTTCAGAGATTCATGTATCATTGACATTGCAGTCCGTGCTTTCTTTCTCTGTGTGATTTGTAATTTTTCCTATGTAACGCTCCATTCCGTTTCTCTTCTGTCGTATCTGGAACATAGTGTTTGATGTTTAGAATTCATATGCTTATGCTCTATTCATCGTTTCAGGTATTATATGATCTTTTATACTAAATTTGATATGGAATTCATCTTAGACGCTCTGTATTGATGGGTTGTTCTCTCATTTCTTCTATTTTCACCCTGACAAATGAAATGACTGCAATTATGTGATTATCTTGCCTTTGGAAAATCCCGTGTATGCAATTTGGGAATCTTTTTATATTATATGACTCCGTTTCCCAATGGATATGTGATTGTTTCAACCAAATAAACTTTTAAATATTGTTACCGTTTGATCTTGCAATTTGCAAAGTTTATATGGAGAGATCCCTCTCAGGGAGAGAATATCAATATCATGCATCGTTTATATTCATATTTTATAAAAAAAATCATGCATGCTCTATATGTATTCATATATTATGAACAATCATGCATTCTCTATATGACTGTAATGAAAACATTCAAAAACATTTAGATCTAAATAGAATATAATAAAAAATTTGGGTACTTATATTTTTATTGTTTTGCATGCTCCCTCTTGATCTAGGATTCCTTGGGGATATTATTGTAGTCCCTCGGTCTTGATCTCTTTGCAAATTTGAGTGCATGCAGGAGGTAGTGAATCTCTACATGGAGAAACTGGATCCAATGCAACATGAAGCGAATGTTCTTCTTTCAAAGAAAAAATTCTTCCAATGATCATCCTCTTCTTTGGATGAGATTTTAACTCTATGAGGCTCTCATTATACAAAAGATCCATTGAATAATGATAATATCCAACTTACATCTCTTGGGGTTGTTCCATCAATTGGCCCACTTTGGGAAAATGGCCATAACACGAACTCTGAGAATTTGATCTTCAAAACCCTGATCGTAACTCTCAAACAGTTGTGGATTTTTGAACTTTTATCATGAATAAGATAAATTGGCTCATTTTGGAAGTGGGTTTTCAACTGTCTTGTCTAGTTCCTCACGAATAGATCACAACTTCTCCACGAAATTTGTCTCCTGAAAAAGTGATGAAAATGGTGCATATTGAATTGCTCTTTAATTGGCCCTACATAAAGAGTCCTTACTCGTTGAGGTCAAGTAAACATCTAGATCATTCTTCTCAAGAATGATTCACACTCTTGCCTTCAATTTGGAAGTATCTTCAAATTGGTCTTCCGGTTGGATGAAGATCGATGCCATGGCTCTAAGCTCTTTGCTCAATACTTCTTAAGATCACATAGGATTTAGTTGCTTGCGCAAACTAAGATCTTGCATGCCCTTGCTCTGATACCATGTTAGTGATTGAGAAAAATATGAAGAAACTTGAACTTTAAAATATTTTAATCCATAATAACAGTGCATATAAATATCATCAATAATCCAAATACATAATTCAAACCATAGAACACAGGATATACCGTGGGAAAACACTCTACTGATTCAGAGGATAAAAAACCCATCAAACGATCTTAGAGTATGATTGATAAGTAGTAGAGAATGATTACAACACAATAGAAAATTGCTTTCACCGAGAGCACCAGAGAGTGGAGATCGAATGGAACATTGTATCTAACTTTCCAAGTGCATAACACTTTAATAACAAGTCAAATTAGGTTTTACATAAAAAATAGAATGGTTGCATGTAGCGGCAACTTGTTAACACTAGAATACTGATCCATCTTTAATAAAGCACCACATACTAATCTAGTGTCAAGCTGACACTCCATAATTATCTCCCAAAAGAAGATATGTGCCTTCCATTAATTAACTAACTCTAACTGAGTAGTTAACTGAGTTGAACTGAATGTAACTGAGCTGAACTGAATGTAACTGAATTGAACTGAATGTAACTGAACTGAACTAGTGCTTCTCCATTAGTATTTATTTCCAATAACCACTTGCATAAATTAAGGAGTTGATTCTTTGATTAACTGAACTTGTTTACCATAACTAATACTCAACTGATATCTAATCAATTCGAGTTTACTTGGTGGCAATATATGCAATTCAAATTCTCTCTCTAACTCTGTGCTTATATTAAATATCTCTGCATGGTCCATATGTGTTTTCATTAAATAATCATCTTTATCATATAATACTCATAAGATCGTTTGCAAACCTTTGATCATATGTATTTCCCTGGGTCATATAGTCACATGCTAAAGTAAATCACTCTAGGGGTAGCTAATCCCTAAAGGAGACTTCTAGCACCTATTGACCATGACTAGCCATACATCGCATAGTATATCTACTTTACATAGTAAAGCACACCACCTCACAACATGAGGATATTTGTAGAAATTGACATTACTCACAAGTCTACTGTCTTGATATTACTCACAAGACTGAGCTTGATATTACTCACAAGCTTTACTGCATCACCACCTCAATCATATGAGGATATTTGTAGCACTTCACAAGTCTACTGCATCACCACCTCAATCATATGAGGATATTTGTAGGAATACGCAACTCTACTCCATCACCACCTCAATCATATGAGGATATTCCTAGGACTACACAAGTCTACTGTCCACCTCAATCATATGCGGATATTCGTAGGACTACACAAGTCTACTGTCTTGATATTACTCACAAGACTTTACAACATCACCACCTCAATAATATGAGGATATTTGTAGGACTACACAAGTCTACTGTCTTGATATTACTCACAAGATTGGAGAATGATTCCTGATGTTGTAATCTCAACACTCCCTCTCAGCGAGGGAAACATTCTCTTCCATACCAAGCTTATCTCGTAAGTGTTTGAACTTCGTCACAAATAGAGGCTTGTCACAAATTTGCAATCTTCTCATCAGTACATATGTATTGGAACTCATGACAATGACTTCAATGAAGTAAAACTTCATCTCAAATATGTTTTATCGTAAAACACATATACGGTTTCGAGAAAGCTTGACTATTAACACCTAATGAATATAGGCTTATGTCTTTCACACTAGTAGGTAACATCCCAAGCTACACTACTCTACAGTATGTAGTACTATCCACAAAACACATGTTTCTTTTGTAGTACTCTCATACATACATCTTTCTTCTGTAGTACTAGCCGCAATACAATTAGCTTTTGTAGTACTAGCCTCAAATTACATCTCTGATCCTAGGCTAAAACAATAGCTAGATAGCAAAATCAAATAATAGGTCTACCATGTATCAAATACAATAAATAGATTATTCTAATGTACCTCAAAGGTACTCAAACATATTCTTAGTAGTAAGCATAAAATACAACATGTCTGCTAAAAGACCAACCAGCTACTTACACAAAGTAGCATCATCTAGATCCAATCTAGAATAAAGTTTCTCTAAACTAAAAACCATGGATTTTTTAAATCCATCACATACAACATTATATAACAAATGTGTAATAACATGCAAAAAGAAATACTTATCTTTTCTTTCACTCTTCAACATTTGTTGACTTCTTGAATCTTCTGTCATTTGGAGAAGTCCTTTGTGAGCATGTCATTCTCTGTGATGTTCTTCAAGTCATGATCACTTTCTCATTGATCCTTCTATTTATATTTTCAGCACCCTGTTGCAGCTGCAACCTTTTTCCCAAATTTAAAAAAAAAATTGGACCCTCCTTTTGATTTTATATTGCCTGGATTTGTTTTGGATTGCTGAACTCTGTTGTTCCTTTACTACAATTTTGAATTTCTGAGTTTAATTTGAGGAAAACTGTTTTCTTTCATTTCGGAAGTTGAATGATCTAAAAATTCCTTTGTCTAGCTATGCTTTTTGACTTTGGAACTTCAAGTTTTGATTTGTAAATGTTTTCATTTATCGCCGTTGAAAGTCATTTGAACAGTGAATTGGGGACGTAGTTCTCTACGCAGTCGCCGTTGCTGAAGCTAAACAATGAATGGCCCGATGGAAAACCCTATTTTTCGTTGATGCACTTTTACTATCAATGTTTTTTGTTTATCATCGTCGGAGCATTGGTATTCTAAGTCACCGCCGTTTCGGAGGGTAGATGGCAAACGTTTCGACGGATAGCTCTTATCTTTTCTGATGCTGTGGTTTTATAGTTTTAACTTTCTATTTTTCTTTGCACTATTAGAAGGGTTTTTGACTATTGATCGGAGGGCTAGTCCTTTGCGTCGTCGACATGGTAGTAGTGTTGAGCTCACCATCGCCAATTCTTAGTCATTAAAGCTTCTGATCACCAAAGTTTTCATTTGATTATGGAGGCTGTAGTTTGATTGTTTCCTGCCGTTGCGGCTGTGTAGTACATTATCTCTCCGACGCTTAGTTGTTTTATCTGCTGATGCATTACTAGTTAGTTCCTCGAGCTTCCGATCGTTGATGATTTCTATTTTAATGGAATTCATAAGTTATGCTCTCCACCGTTGTGGTGACTTAGTGAACTAACCATCCGACGTATAGAGTTTCTGTTCGTCGATGAGGAGTTTTCCAGCCCAATGCTCAGCTTTTTTTGCTTCCGATTTCCTGTAGGTTTTTCCCCTCGATTCTTTTTGGTGTGATTGTACTCTATGTTATGGACTGGAGGAGTTTTCCATGGGTACTGGTCGAGTCAGAGTTTTTTCTGAGAAGAAGAGTCTGTTCTATTGGGATTTTGATTTAAGTTGGACATCGGGCTTACAGGATTTTCAAACCCAGCTTGCAGTATTTTCTTTGCCTTATCTTTTCATGCATTAATATTGTTTATAGTTCATTTTATAGAATGCATGTATTGATACAGTTTGTGTTACTTTGTTAAATACTGAATGATCTAAAATCTACAATTTTCATGACAGGGCGATTGCTGCAAGTAAGATATATCTAAAAGACAAAGCAGAAGGGATGCAACAAAGAAAGATGAAGCTGAAGCATAAAGAAGCAGCGATATAAAGGGAAGGAGAAAGTGAAGGTCTGAGATCAATAGGATCTCAAAAGTCCAATGGATTACTGAGCAGAATCAATAGCAGTAGAGGCCTAGGCTTGGGAAAAGTTCATCAATTACCAAGCTGGTCCCTTTTATAAAAGTGCTCTTAAATCTTAATATGAAATGTAACATATTGTATAAATCACGAGCATTCACTAAAAGACAAAATTGAGGGATTGAATGGTTGGGGTGTGCCCAAAGGTCATCGAAGGGGTAGCCCAAAGGTTTTGCTTTATTGTATAAGTATAGGAGAGTTATATGTAGAGAGGACTTTTTCCCAGATAGATTTGTGAGATTATGTTGTAAGAAGAACTATTTCATTTTGCAATAAGAATTACAAGTTTTCAGTTGGAGAAAGCTTGGTGGAATATTTCAAATGCTGTGCTATGGATTTGTTGAATGTGAACTATTTTGTTTTCAGCTTGAATCCATTAACTGTGAGATCGTTTTAACTCTTTGAACCTATGTTCTTGTTATGAATGCACTCTAGTTTATTCTTGTTGTTTATATATCTATCAATGTTCATGTGTTTTGAAATAAGTAACAACAATCTGTGATTTTTCTTAATGCATGCACATAAATACATTACTCATTCATAAATGATAATCTTTCTCCCTAGGGATAGGTTAGATAGTTAGTTTTAGTTTCTTTATGTGTGTGATTTAGATGCGAGTGAGTTAAGATGAGAGGTAAGAACCTGCGCATCACAGTGTGACCACTCCTCGTATTCTTTATCAATCTGCATTATTAGATAGTTACTTGCATAACATACTTAAATTTAAAAAACTAAAATATACATGGTGGACCGGGCCGTAACCGGTAAAACCTTGTATTTTGTTACTTGACCTACGGTAGCTGGACCATAAACCAGATGGATTCCCTATACCAAACAGTAACGGGATAGTTGGGAATGTTTACTAGGGAGAATCCCTAGCTGTTGTTACCTGCAAATTTCCAGGCATCAACAGTTTTTGGCGCTAGAAGGAGGGACACTAGTGCATGGCTGGCCGAGGAAACCCATTTTCTCAAGATTATTCCATTGGTAACATTTCTGAGAGCAATTTGTTTCCCAATCCAACTCTGGAAGAAAAGGGTAAAGAGCATCTGTATTCTATCGATAACGAAGTAGTTGATGATTTGAGAAGATTTACTAGGGCTTATGTGAAGAAGATTGGAGGATTACTAATTATCCCTGCCTTACCCAGAAGAGAATATCGGAAGAAAGACCGTCCTATATTGGAAGACGCAGTGTTGGTTGAATATTTTGAAGAACTAGTAGAAACAGCCTTACAGGAAGTTGTTCAACCTCTGAATCAGTTGGACCTAGATACACCTTACTGTTCACCTGCTCATACCTCTGTTCATTCACCACCTCACTCTCCACTTAAAATCATGGCAAATGTAAACGCAAATCAGCCACCTAACCCACCAAATCCACCACCTGCTTGGAGGGCTAGATCACCATTAAACCTAGCACCTCCTTTGCATGACTTACATCAGGATTTTGAGAAAATGTTGCCTAAGTTTGACCCAAGTGAAAATATTTTGGTAGATGATCATTTGAAAAGCTTTTACTTGGCTATAGAAGGACTACGGGCTGGAGAACATGAAGATGTAGTCTGCAGATTGTTCCCTCATACCTTGAAAGGAGCAGTAGCCTCATGGTATTTTGCTTTGCCTGCAAACTTAATCACAGACTGGGATACTTTTGAAAGAATATTTAGAAGTAAATATGCTGTCCAAAAAACTCATGCAGCTCTGATGAAAGGGTTATGCGCTTTAAATAAAGAAAGAAAGGGAAAAGTGCATAGTTTCACTCAAAGGTTTGCTGCTTATCTAAAGAATTTTTCTGCGACTGATAAACCATCTGATAAAGTTCTGTGTGAATAATATACTTCAGCTCTAGGGCCCGAATTGGCCATGTTTTCCAAGATGTCAGTCAAACTTACATTGTCAGAAACTTATGAAGAAGCTGAGAGGGTAGAAGCTTAAAAAGAGAGCATAGAAGATTATCCTGAGTAGTCGGGAGAATTTTTTTTTGGTAAGAAAGCGTTGTTACTGACTAAGCCTAAGGATGAGCAATCACATTATTTTGAAGGGATGGTGAATATGATGCAGAAGCTATCCAATAGAGTGATCTATTTGGAGAAAGAAAAGGAGGCTCATAAAGCATACAAGCCTTACTATAAAACAATCAATCTAAACCTCCTCCACACAGTCCTGCATCAATGAATTTAACTGAGGTAGGGATGGATAATTTTTGCACCTTTCATCAGTAGCCTCATTTTGAAAAAAATTGCCCTCAATGGATCAATTCGATGACATTAGTAATGAATCAGCTATTGGAATCTAAACTAACAGAAGATAATGAGCAGGAATAAAAAAATAATCAACCCATAGAAAAACAAGAAGAGGATGTTTTAGTTTTATGGGACTGTGTCTCACTCTTTGATACAGATGAGGAAGGTTCATGGAAATAGGAAGAAACATTAGAAACAAATGTGACAACAAGAAGTCAGGGTTTGATAAATTAAGACAATTCGATACTTCCGAAAATTAAGAGACTTCAAGAGAATGTAAATAAGATTCAGAAGAGAACCCCAGCTGATAAGATACCAGAATTCACCATTATGAGTCAAAATCCAAAGAAAATCAACATGCCTGTTAAGCCTGTTGAAGAGAAGATTGACAATGTAAAAAAGAATCCCGAAGAACATAAGATGGAGTATAATATTGTGGAAGATATTAAAAGGGCTAAGGCAAATATCTCATTGTTTGAAATTTGTGATGTGCCTCAATAGAAAGAAAATTTGTTAAAAGCACTTGAAGTACCGGAAGAAAAGCTTCCCACCAACAACCAACCTGAAGAAGAAGAAATTGGTGAAGTAAGTGTGGGAGGTAAGTCTAATTACAAAACCCCACCATTTCTCCTAACTTTTGAAATTTTCAACCATAACGTGCACAACTGTTTAGTAGACTCAGGGGCATCAGTCAATGTTATGCCACTTTTCGTCTGCAGGAAGATAAATGTACAACCCAAACCATCTACCTGGCAGGTTATTCAGTTAGACAGAACAACTGTGAAGGTAATTGGGTAAATGGAGGATGGTTTGATTCGATTATCTTCAAATGAAAGGGTATGTCAGTTCATTGATATTGCAGTAGCAGACAGACCTGAGGCTTATGGACTTGTTTTGAGTCGAGATTGGTCAGCAAAGCTAAATAGATATTTGCATCAGATTGGTCACATCTGTCGTTGCCTTATAAGGGAAGTCCCAATCAAATAAAAGTATTAAGAGAGCCCCACATGAAGTACAATGTTAATAAGTTGGAGGGTAATAATGAACCGGTGAATTCCATGTTGGGAAATTACTTTATTGAACTTGAATTGAGAAATTACCAAGCAGAAGAAGCCATTGGTACACCAGACACACAGCCCGATCTCCTTCAATTTTCACGGGCTGATGAATTTGACTGTAAAATAGTACACTTAGTTTCAGATGTAGTTTTTTATTCAAGTATAGTAGACGTAGATAGTTTTTGGACACTTTTTTTGATGGATCTAAAACTTTGGAAGGATTAGGAGCTGGCTGTGTCCTGATTGATCCAAAGAAAAATAAATATTTTCTTTCATGTAGATTAGAGTTTGAATGTACCAATAATATAGTCGAATATGAAGCATTAGTTCAGGGACTAAGAAAATAAATTGAATTAAAAGTAGAAAATTTGAAAGTGTATGGGGATTCTAAAATAATTGTAAAGCAAATTTGAAATCAGATCCACTGCATTTAACCTAATTTAAAAGCTTACCAAAATGAAGTGTGGGATTTGCTTAAAAAAGTTTATGCATTTAATATTGTATCCATTCCTAGACTAAAGAATGCAGCGGGTGACTTGTTATCTACCTCAGTTGCAAGGCTTGTACCTTCAAATAACACATGTTCTATTCAATTACTTTTCAGGCCTTCGGTTCCAGACATGATTACCAATATACAAGTTTTTGATGATGATCAACAAATCTTGGAATGTTTGATGAATGATGAAACTTTCAAAGGAACAATAATCAATGACGAAGAACACCAAGCTAAATTAAAATTCGAAAACTTTATTCCTAAAGGAGTCAAGACCTTAGAGCGAATGTTTGATCTAGACAACAAATTCAAAAGGCCAACAAATGTCAAAACTCACAGCTCGTCCTTACAATTCGAGCTAATAAATTTGGGAACTGAAGTTAAACCTAGATATGTAAATTTGGGAAAGTGTTGTTCTCCAGGTGAAAGAAATAAGTTCATTAGTTTGTTCAAACAATACAAATATGTGTTTGCCTAGACATATGAAGAGATTAAAACATATGACACGAAGATTATACAACATGTCATCCCTATTAGAGCTGGAGTCAAGCCTTATTAACAACCTTTAAGGAAGATGCATCCAAAACTGGAACCTTTAATTTAGAGTGAAGTGAAAAAATTATTGGATGCTAAAATTATATTCAAAGTCAGACATTCGGAATGGGTGTCGAATTTGGTGCCAGTGAGGGAGAAAGCCAGAGAAATCAAGCTATGTGTAGATTTTAGAAAGCTCAATCGTGCTTCAGATAAAGATAACTATCCAGTGCCACCCATGGAACAAATATTGTATATGGTTTCAGGTTATGAGTTATTTTCATTACTAGATGGATTCTCTGGCTATAATCAAGTATTAGTAACTGAAGAATATAGACTTAAAACTACATTCAAAAGAAAGTGGGGAACTTTTTCTTACAGAAGAATGCCCTTTGGACTCATCAAAACTGGAGCTACATTCCAGAGGGATATGGACATAGATTTCTGCGGTTTGATTGGCTGTAGTGTTGTAGTATATCTCGACGATGTCACGATATTTTCAAAGAAGAGAGAATACCATGCATTCCATCTAAAACAAATTTTCGAGCGTTGTCGAAAATATGGGATCTCAATGAATCCTAGGAAATGTGTGTTTGTGATTATAGAAGGAAAGCTACTGGGTCACGTTGTTTCTAAAAAGGGGATCTCCATAGACCCAGAAAGGATCAAGGCCATAGAACAGTTCCCTTTACCCCATAACAAAAAAGGTATGCAATCATTCATGGGGACAATTGATTTTGTGTGAAGGTTTGTACCAGATTTCGCTCAAATTGTTAAACCTTTGCAGCAAATGGTGAAACAAAGTGTACAATTCAAGTGGACTGATGTAGAGAATAATGCATTCAGTAAAATAAAGACATCTATTGCTCATGCACTATCTCTCAAAAGTCCAAATTTTGAAAAGGATTTTATTTTGTACACTTTTGCATCTGACGATTCATTAGCAGCGGTGCTTACACAGAAGGAAGATGGGGGAGATGAGTATCCCATATCATTTATGAGCACTGGTCTGAAGGTAGCTGAATTGAATTACCTAGCTGCTGATAGATAAGCTTATGCAGTTTTCAAAGAGGTAAAACAATTCAGGCTGTACATACTTAAGAACCGGACGAAGGTAATAGTTCCACACCCAGCTGTAAGGTCTCTTTTCGTACAAAAAGAATTAGGAGAAAGAAGAGGCGATTGGGTAACAGATTTACAAGAATATGACCTTGAATTCAAACCAGCATCCATAGTTAAAGGGCAAGGACTGTGCAAACTAATGGCTGAAGGTAAAAACAATGAAGAAAACAATTGGGACAATGAAGCTGAGTTACATATGATGGATGCATGTCCTCTTTTCACAGCTCTAGATTCCTGGTACCGAGACCTTGTTCATTACCTTCAGGAAGGATTGTTGCCAGAACATTGGAATTCCAAACAACAAAGATCATTGTGCCTTAAATCAGCTTCATATCAAATCATTGATGGAATATTATTCAAAAAGAATAATGATGGAGTTATTCTCAGATGCTTAGAGGAAGAAGATGCAACGAAGGTCATAACAGATTTACATGATGGGCCTGCTGGAGGTCATTTTTCTGGAGATACGACAGCCCATAATATTCTCAGAGTTGGATACTATGGCCCGCATTCTTCAAGGATGCGCATGCCCATGCTAGAAAGTGTGATATCTACCAGAGGTGTGGGGGAAGACAAGACAAAGCAGCAGAACCATTGAATCCTGTGATGATAACAGAACCATTCGAGTAATGGGGGATTGATATCATTGGATAAATAAAACCAAATTCTTCCTTGAAACACAAATACATTTTGATGGCAACTGACTACTTCACTAGATGGGTCAAGGCCATTCCATTACGTAAAGTGAATGAAGATGCGGTCATGGATTTGTTGCAAGATCATATTATGACCAGGTTTGGGGTTCCAATTTCCCTGGTTTTTTTATAATGCTACTTATTTTTCTTCTATTAGATTAAATGCATTTGCTCATGAAAGAGGAATCAAGTTGCATTATTCTGCAAACTATTACCCACAAGGAAATGGTTTGGCAGAATCCACAAACAAGAATTTGATTAGGATATTAAAGAAAACTATGATAGAAAACAAGATAATTTGGAATTTAGCATTACCAAATGCTCTTTGGGCTGATAGAGTCACACCCAAGAATTCCTTAGGTGTGTCACCATATACCCTCGTTTATGGAAAAGAAGCTATTCTTCCTCCTAACATTATGATACCATATTCCATAATAACTTAGGATTCTAGAGGCACAAATAACGAAATCCTACATATTAGAATCTATAATCTCTTGAAGGCAGAAGAGTCTAGGGCCAGAGCCAAAGAAAATTTTAAGCATCAACATGAAGTAGTGAAACGGTGGTTTGATAAACATAAAGCTGGAAAAAAGGAATTTGAAGTGGGTGATCTGGTTCTTAAGTGGGATCACCCACATGATGAAAAGGGGGAACACATGAAGTTTCAACAGTTATGGGTAGGCCCTTTTCAAATTGCAGCAATGCTTGGCCCCTCAACCTACAAGTTGCGATATTTACAAGGGTGGGAAGAGAACTTACCAGTTAATGGTTTAGTTCTAAAACCTTATTTTTCCTGATTTTTTGTTTTTGTTTTGTACATAAATAAACTGATTTGGTTGTTTTTGATTTATTTTATTTCTATTTGTTTTTAGTTAGATTTTGATTGATTTCAATAAAAGAAGAAAACTTTTGGTTGCATGGAGAACATCAGAATTCTTGATTAACTAAAATCCTTGGCTATAAGACTATGTACTATTGACTTATCTGGAAGAATTTCTTCTAGTTTAGCATTTTTCCTAAATGACTATGAACACATTGAAGTCCTACTTAATCCTTGTAAAATAACTCAGGATCAAAAGGTCTTGAATACTACTTCGAGGCTCCATCCATCTCACATTTAAAAATGTTCGAGGGGGTGAAAGCAAGGACCCATGGAAAGGAAGCAGGGTAAACAATATATTATATATAAATGATCCCATGCCAATATTTGAAAGACAAAAAGGCAAATAAGAGTAAAAAATCTCCTAAGAAAGCAATGTGTATCAAAACAAAGTACTGAACCATATGAGTACAAAATTGCCAAAGTTCTTCTCCGTCTGCGAGTTGAAAATTAAATACATCTCTCACACAAAAGGACACTATGGCTAGAGGAGCCTGAATAAAAAATTCAGAAAGAAAGGCATGCAGGAGGACTCAAAAAGGACAAAAAAGTACAAAAGCACAAAAGCGCAGAATGGCATGGGAATGAGGAACAAATGAATATTTCTGTTTACCATATGTTACAATCCTATGGTGTCCAAGCTGGGAGCTACCTGAAGACAGAGGTAAAAATGAAACTCATATTCCTGGCCTCAAAAGAGTTATCTTGACTTTGAAATCTTGGTTTCCATTTTCCTAAATTGGACTATCATCAATGATTAAAAGTACATACATTTTCCATTTGGGAAATCCAGACATCTAGAAGAATTCAACATGTTGGTTTTATTGTCAAACAGACTGTTACTTAAGGAAGAAATTTTCCAGAGATCTGGGTTCACCAGGTAATCGCCAATTGTTGCAGCTGCAACCTTTTTCTCAAATTTTAAAAAAAAAATGGACCCTCCATTTGATTTTATCTTGCCTGGATTTGTTTTGGATTACTGAACTTTGTTGTTCCTCTGCTACAATTTTGAATTTTTGAGTTTAATTTGGGGAAAATCGTTTTCTTTCATTTCGGAAGTTGAATGATCTAAAAATGCCTTTTTCTAGCTATGCTTTTTTACTTTGGAACTTCAAGTTTTGATTTGTAAATGTTTTTATTTATCGCCGTCGGAAGTCATTTGAATAATGAATCGGGGTCGTAGTTCTCTACACAGCCGCCGTTGCGGAAGCTAAATAATGAATGAACCAATGGAAAGCCCTGTTTTTCATCGATGCACTTTTACTATTGGCATTTTTGTTTATCATTGTTGGAGCATTGGTCTTCTAAGTTTCCACCGTTTTGGAGGGCAGATGGAAAACGTTTCGATAGATAGCTCTTATCTTTGTCGATGCCGTGGTTTTATTGTTTTAACTTTCTATTTTTCTTTGTGCTATCGGAAGGGTTTTTGACTATTGATTGGAGGGCTAGTCCTTTGCGTCACCGACGCGGCGGCAGTGTTGAGCTCACCATCACCGAAGCTTAGTCATTAAAGCTTCCAATCGTCAAAGTTTTCATTTGATTGCGAAGGCCGTAGTCTGATTGTTTCCCGTCGTTGTGGCTGTGTAGTACACTATCTCTCCGACGCTTAGTTGTTTTATCTGCCAACACATTACTAGTTAGTTCCCCGATCTTCCAATCGCCGATGCTTTCTATTGTTGCGGAAGTCATAAGTTATGGTCTCCGCCATTGCGATGGTTTAGTGAACTAACCATTCGACGTATAGAGTTTCTATTCATCGATGAGGAGTTTGTCAGACCAATGCTCAATGTTTTTTTGCTTCCGATTTCCTATAGGTTTTTCTCGCCGATTCCTTTTGGTGTGCTTTTACTCTATGTTATGGAATGGAGGAGTTTTCCATGGGTGCTGGTCGAGTCAATGTTTTTTTTGAGAAAAAGAGTCTGTTCTATTGGGATTGTGATTTTAGTTGGACAGCGTGCTTATGGGATTTTCAAACCCAGCTTGCAGGATTTTCTTTGCCTTATCTTTTCATGCATTAATATTGTTTATAGTTCATTTTACATAATGCATTTATTGATACACTTTGTGTTACTTTGTTAAATACTAAATGATCTAAAATATGTTATTTTTATGACAGGGTGATTGCTGCAAGTAAGATATATCTAAAAGACAAAGCATAAGGGAGGCAACAAAGAAAGACGAAGTTGAAGCATAAAGAAGTAGAGATAGAAATGGAAGGAGAAAGTGAAGGTTTGAGATCAATAGGATCTCAAAACACCAATGGATTAACTAAGAAGAATCAATAGTAGCAGAGGCCCAGGCTTGGGAAAAGTTCATCAGTTACCAAGTTGGTCCCTTTTATAAAAGTGCTCTTAAATCTTAATCCGAAATGTAATGTATTGTATAAATCATGAGCATTCACTAAAAGACAAAATTGTGGGATTGAATGGTTGGGGGGAGCCCAAAGGTCATCGAAGGGGTAGCCCAAAGGTTTTACTTTATTGTATAAGTATAGGAGAGTTAGATGTAGAGAGGACTTTTTCCTAGATAGATTTGTGAGATTATGTTGTAAGAAGAACTCTTTCCTTTTGCAATAAGAATTACAAGTTTCCTATTGGAGAAAGCTTGGTGGAAGATTTCAAATGATGTGCTATAGATTTGTTGAATGTGAACTATTTCGTTTTCATCTTGCATCCATAACTGTGAGATCATTCTAACTCTTTGAACCTATGTTCTTGTTATGAATGCACTCTAGTTTATTCTATGAAATTTCCACTGTGAGTAATGAAGGATTTTCATAAAAAATGAGCTATATTATTGTTTATATATTATTAATGTTCATGTGTTTTGAAATAAGTAATAGCTATCTGTGATTTTTCTTAATACATGCACAAAAATACATTACTCATTGATAAATGATAATCTTTCTCCCTATGGATAGGTTAGATAGTTAGTTTTAGTTTCTTGTTGTGTGTGATTTAGATGCGAGTGAGTTAATACGAGAGGTAAGAACCTGTGCATCACATTGTGACTGCTCCTCGTATTCTCTATCAATATACATTCTTTGATAGGCACTTGCATATCATACTTAAATTCAAAAAACTAAAATATACACGGTGGACTGGGCTGTAACCGATAAAACCTTGTATTTTGTTACTTGACCTACGGTAGCCGGACCGTAAATCAGACAGATTCCCTATACCAAACAGTAATGGGATACTTGGGAACGTTTACTGGGGAGAATCCCTAGTTGTTGTTACCTGCAAATTTCCAGGCATCAACACACCCCAACTACCTCTTCGAGAGGTTTAAATTGTTCTCTAACAGTCCAAACTATAAATAGTCTCTGAGACTTTTGACCATGTCTCTTCTCATGTGGATTCTCTTCCACAAGCTATCACAGCCCTCGGCTACCTAAGTGATGTACGATGACTAACTGGTGGGGACTTTATCTGCTGTCGCCTATGAAGACACGTCAATACTCCCTCTTCAACTAGAGGAGTTATTATGTACTATACCAATCTTGTCTCAGACAGAAGCTTAATAAGAATGTTGGCAATGCTGCTCATATATGGATATGTACCATATCTCAAATATAAATGACTAGAACCTTCAAAATATTTACTGCTTTTCAACATGCTCTATCTAGAGCAACACATGTGATCTTCCTCGATCACTATATTAGTAAGTTTTCATATATATTTAAAACTCTCTTTTACTGATCAAGACATATAAGAGTCCACATACACTTGTACCAAGTAGGTACCACAACACATGCTTTGTACATGTCTATGTACAAACTGCAAAGCACATAACGGATCTTGGGACCTGCGACTAACCAAATACATCTCAACTGACTTGAGATCCTCCAAATATGAAATAATAATTATAAAATTTCATATTTACCTTCCTATTTGTGGCCATGGATTTGTAGTCCATCATCCTGAAACTCTTTAGGCTCTTTTACTGCACATTTTCCTTAACCCAGGAATTTTTTTTTGGGTGACTACCACACGACTAATCATAAGAATCGTAACAATATTCTTGAATATAGTTCTCAACTTCCTTCTAAATATGAGCATCATGCATATCTCCTTTTTTACAGGAGGTACATCAACCAGTTACAGTGGTTCTTCAGGAGCTAGTGAGACTAGAAACTCCCTCTCAACATGTAAATGTGAGATTCATAATATGGGTCCTCCATCACAGAGATTTATTCTCATATATATATGAAGCTCTTATTTTACACATGAATCTAAATAAGATAGAATATCTTTAGGAGTTTTCACATCTATCAGAATATAATTAAGCCATCTATTTTGTCTACTTTCCAAGAGACATAGGAACCTCTCGAATTGTTCTCTTTCAGGATCATCCATAGAAATGACTCCACATTCATGTCCTTATTTACTTGTAGGTAAGGGAAAATTAATTTTCCCTACAAGACAAATCATTCTCATGGTTAGAAACATTTCTTACTCATTAATTTTATTCACATGAAATACTTTCAATATACTGATAAAGATTTACTTAGTTATGTACAGATATTGACCAACCGATTTATCATAGCCCATTATAATCTTATGTACTGATATGCAGCTCTATATCAGTCCAAAAATTCATTTTATGAAAGAAATATATACCCCCGTGTTCATATCTCATGAGGTAAGAATGAAGCCCTCTATCTAGCCAATCATGTAGTTTTATGTTCACAGTTTGTGAAACAATCATGCTTCCATAAATCTCATCTCTTATGAATGATGTTTTCAACCTTGTATCAGTCCTACATAATTATTATATTAGTGTTTATATCATCTTGAAAAATTTGGACTCATGAGATTGATAACATTCCAATAAAGATAGGAACAACAATGAATAAGCTAAACACAATTCCAAATCTAGGAATACAGATTGTAATAAAACATAATCTGATTTTATAAAAGCATATGATAATTAAATAATCATGCAGCCCAACATTCATCAATCATGTCCAACTTTCATATCTCATGAATCAATCATGTAGCTCTATATTTATGAAACAAGCATGCAACTATATATTCATATCTTTATGAAACAATCATGCATGCTCTATATTCATATTTTATAAAATAATGATGCATGCTCTACATTCATATCTTTATGAACAATCATGCATCCTCTATATTCATATTTTATAAAATAATCATGCATGCTCTATATTCATATCTTATGAACAATCATGCATCCTCTATATTCATATTTTATGAAATTAATCATGCATGCTCTATATGTATTCATATATTATGAACAATCATTCATTCTCTATATGACTGTAATGAAAACATTCAAAAGCATTTAGATATAAATAGCATATAATAAAAAATTTGGTTACTTATCTTTTTATTGTTTTGCATGCTCCCTCTTGATCTAGGATTCCTTGGGGATATTATTGTAGTCCCTCGGTCTTGATCAAATGTTCTTCTTTCAAAGAAAAAATTCTTCCAATGATCATCCTCTTCTTTGGATGAGATCTCGACTCTACGAGGCTCTCATTATACACAAGATCCATTGAATAATGATAATATCCAACTTACATCTCTTGGTGTTGTTCCATCAATTGGCCCACTTTGGGAAAATGGCCATAACACGAACTCTGAGAATTTGAGCTTCAAACACCTTATCGTAACTCTCAAATAGTTGCAGTTTTTGAAATATTTCCCCTCAGTATCATAAATCGACTCATTTCGGAAGTGGGTTTTCAACCGTTTTGTCTGGTGCCTTACGAATTGATCAAAACTTCTCCATGAAATTTGTCTCCTGAAAAAGTGACGAAAATGGTGCATATTGCCTTCCTCTTTAATTCTCCCTACATAAAGAGTCCTTACTCACTGAGTTCAAGTAAAAATCTAGATCATTCTCCTCAAGAATTATTCATACTCTTGCCTTCAATTTGGAAGTATCTTCAAATTGGTCTTTAGGCTGGATGGAGATCGATGCCATGGCTCCAAGCTATTTTCTCAATACTTCTCAAGATCACATAGGCTTTAGTTGCTTGCACAAACTAAGATCTTGCATGCCATTGCTTTGATACCATGTTAGTGATTGAGAAAAATATGAAGAAACTTGAACTTTAAAAAATTTTAATCCATAATAACAGTGCATATAAATATCATCAATAATCCAAAGACAGAAATCAAACCTTAGAACACAAGATATACCCAGGGAAAACACTCTAATGATTCAGAGGATTAAAAACCCAACAAATGATCTTAGAGTATGATTGATAAGTAGCAGAGAATGATTACAACACAATGGCATATTGCTTTCACCAAGAGCACCAGAGAGTGGATATCGAATGGAACACCGTATCTAAGTTTCCAAGTGCATAACACTTTAATAACAAGTCAAATTAGGTTTTACAACAAAAATAGAATGGTTGCATTTAGCATAAAATTGTTAACACTTAGAACACTGATCCATCTTTAATCATGCACCACATACTGATCTAGTGTCAAGTTGACACTCCTTAATTATCTCCCACAAGAATATATGTGCCTTCCATTAATTAACTAACTCTAACTGAGTATTTAACTGAGTTGAACTGAATGTAACTGAGCTGAACTGAATGTAACTGAACAGAACTGAATGTAACTGAACAAAAATAGTGCTTCTCCATCAGTGTTTATTTCCAATAACCACTTGCATAAATTAAGGACTTGATTCTTTAATTAACTGAACTTGTTTTCCATAACTAATACTCAACTTATATCTATCAATTTGAGTTTACTTGGTGGCAATATATGCAATTCAAATACTCTCTCTATCTCTGTGCTTATATTAAATATCTCTGCATGGTCCATATGTATTTTCATTAAATAATCATCTTTATCATATCATACTCATAAGATCGTTTCCAAACCTATGATCATATGTATTACCCTAGGTCATATAGTCACATGCTAAAGTAAATCACTCTAGGGGTAGCTAATCCCTAAAGGAGACTTCTAGCACCCGTTGACCATGACTAGCCAAACACCGCATAGTATATCTACTTTAAATAGTAAAGCACACCACCTCACAACATGAGGATATTTGTAGAACTTGGCATTACTCACAAGTCTACTGTCTTGATATTACTCACAAGACTCAGCTTGATATTACTTACATGCTTTACTGCATCACCACCTCAATCATATGAGGATATTTGTAGGACTTCACAAGTCTACTGCATCACCACCTCAATCATATAAGGATATTTGTAGGACTACAGAAGTCTACTCCATCACCACCTCAATAATATGAGTATATTTTTAGGACTACACAATTCTACTATCCACCTCAATCATATGAGGATATCCTAATGTTGTAATCTCAACAATCATCAACTCACACATGTTCACCAAGCTTGTCAACTGTAGGGGAGAATGGTGGAATCAATGACAACCTAAGGGGCCAATGGAAGTCCCATTCTGGCATCAATGAAAACTCAATCAACAATACCCCCCTTTGGCATTGATGACAACAACTCATGCTCCCCCTACGATCATGCTCCCCCTTTGGCATCGATGGAAAAGTGTAACCACATATATGTATCTAAATTCATTGCTAACTGATCACTTCTCCACCTATCAACATGCATAGCTATATCATGATCCAAGGACCTATCCTACTTTAATGAAAGAGCCATCAGTTGCTCTCTTTCACCTTTGATTTCCTCCTCCAAACTCCATGAAATCAAGGTTCTCAAGGTATTTGAGAGACCTCAGACTTGGCTTGCCACATGGTAGTCATCTTCTTTACACTTATCCACTTCATCCATGTTCAACGTTTCATTCCTTTTCATCCATACCTGGGAGTTTATTTGATTTTGAGTATTTGTCTTCTAAGTTGTGTTTATCCCTACATTATTGTTCTTCCATGGTTCATAAGTTTTTCTTGCAGATTTGTATAAGGCATTCCTCATAGATTGTCTTCTTGAATTCATGCAATCTTGAGCTTTGTGCCCAAATCCAATGCAACTATAACATCTCATAGTAGGAAAATATGCAGCAATGTGACCAACAGGGTTACATGTCCAACACATGACTATGTTGTTGGAACTTCCAACACTTCTTTTATCATTGAATCTACAATCCATAGCTTTGTGACCAAAATAATTACATGAATAGAAACAACCATTAAAACTATTTTCATACCTAGATTCCTGATTCCATATTGGAGTTGTCTCTCTTCTGAATTTGTATTGACGAGTGGGACCAACTTCTTGACATATTTCTAATATTCTGAAATCTTCTTTGTGTATTTCAAGTTCTTAATGAGGAGATTTGCTTTCATATTTATACATAGAAGGGATTGCTTCAGGGGTCTTAGGAGACCATGTGTCAACCATAGATTTTCTTTTTTTCTTGTTGTAGCCAACACCAGATTTGTCAAATGGAGATCTTTGACAATCCAAGATCTCATCCAAGATGATTGAACTATTATTGAACTTTACATATGCATCAACTTTCTTATTCTTCTTTCTGAGACCAACTACCTCCATCTGCATCTTTTAAAAAGTCTTCTCCATTTCATCCAACTAGTGTCTCAAGAATTCCTCCATCCTCTTGGCTTCTTCCAGCTGAGTCTTCATATCGACATTAGCCTTCTTTGTTTCTTCAAGCTCTTTCAAATCTTCACCATGATCTTCTTGTTCTTCTACTTGAATAATCAATTCAGTATTTAGTCATTCAACTTCATGTTTCTTGTCTTCCAGCTGGTCCTATAGTACTTCATCCGCGTGATTAAGTTTTACAAGCAATACTTTGAGTATCATGGTCTTATGTTGATATTTATTCAAAGAATCCAAGGTTCTCCTTTTAAACCTCATGAAGTCACTCTAATTTAGATTGATTGTGTTCATGAACCAATCGGATTTGAGATTGATATTCATAAAGGTGTGAGTTATTTCCTTTGTATCCTTTGAGAGATCTTCATCATCTTCAGCAAGAACATTTTCAATATCATCACATGTACGATTATTACAATAAAAAGAATCCATACCTTCGCTAGAGTCCACTTCTTTCTTTTCTTCTTTATTGATATCTTCAGGTGGCTTGACTTATGTTTTCTAATTCATCTTTTCAATGTCTTGTCTTCCCTTTTGATATTCACTTTCCAACTTGAACCATAGGTCTTTAGCTGAAGTGTATTCCCCTACACTTTCTTTAACTGAGCTAGGAAGTCCATCCATGAGGAACTTCAAGGTGATGGGTTTTTCCTTATTAGGATTCTTTTTGTGCAGCTAAGTTGGCCTTCTTAGTGGATGAAATGGGTGGATTGATCAAAATCTCCCAAAAACCAAACTTCTTCAAGTAGGCTTTCATATTTCTCCTCCAATCGAAATAATTTGTCACATCAAATACTAGAACAACATTACTTGAGGAGTCTACTTTTGCTTCCATTGTGTGTCCATGGATCTCCTTCAATCTTGCAAGGCTTGTGGTGAAGGATGGTTCTGATACCAATTGTTGGACACAACAGTCACAGTGAGACGGGGAGGTGAATTAGTGTGAAGGGAATTTAACCTCTTTTTCAACTTCTATTAATCAACAAAGTTCATCAATACATTATGCTACTAAGTACTTCATTATTACATCAGCATTCATCAACTAATTCAACAATGAAACATAACATGTTATCCATTAGATCACCAAATCACAACACGAGAACACAAGATTTATATGGTAAAAATGTTTTATATTTTGATGGAAGACTTCAATATTCGCAATTACATCAGTGCCAATTGATAAGAAGAGCACCAACTCCTAATCCAAGACCCAACTTGGTCTTCTTAGGTCCAACTCAGAAAGGGTTGAGGAATATAATCCCCGAGGTTGCAAGGCTCATCTTTCCAATCAAGAAAAATTTCTACCACTAATTCATATACTTCTCATTTTCATTAACTTGTCCCTGTCATCAACCTATTAATCTGTTGTTCAAGAATTTGTTCATACTCATCATGCCAACATAAGAGAAACCCAGAAGCATGAAACATACATTTTCGAAGATCACATTATGAAGAAACAATAGACCAACCAAAATAAACTCTAGATCATGTCATCACGTAGCCCTCGCAACAAGATTTCCAACGAACTAATAATTTTGTAATTATGATTCCATATGAGAAATTTATGTCAATTTTAGTGAATCTCTTTAATCCTCGAAGACGCCCAAAACTTTCTCCTTCACAAAGTTTCACACTTTTCTTTAAGAGTTACGAAATAACAAAGAGACACTTGATTCATGAACAAATGAAATGTTTGAAATTCTATTTATATAGGTCATGGAGGAAAGTTAGTAACTCAAACTGGGATGAAATTCAATTCAAAATTATAAATAATTAAATTCTCTTTTGTTTGGTTGGCTGACACAAAAAGGTGGGGTACACCAACTTCAAAAATTCATATCTCTTCAATCATAAGGATTTATAATATGATCCACATATCAATGGAAAAGGTTTGACTAGTACTATCTCCTTGTGATGGGATTTTTTGCAAATACATGGTACAATACCTTTAAACTATTCAATTTCTCCAAGACGTCAAAGACCCCACACATGAGGGTGCCAAAGACCATAACACCAATTATAAGAGTTTCAAAGCCTTCCTCAACATATCAAGGCATGCCCATGGGCTCCACCTCCATTAACATCCCAATAGCCATATAACCACAAAGAGGACCATACATCCGACATGAATAGGCTACCAATTGTGTGGGTTCAAGACCCAATGCACCACATGCAAGGGTTTCAAGGACTCTTTCAAAATATCATATAATATTTACACAAGATGCTTTCCATGGAATTCAAGCCCATCATGTAGGAATCCATCATCAATTAAAAGGGTACATTCAAGCTCTATCATAAGCATCATATAATGTCCAAGAGCCATCATACCACCGTGTATGTAGGTTCCAAACCTTCTCATGCATAATGACCATCTAGAAGGGTTCCATGACCCAATCACGGGATACAAGGGCATCAAGGTATTCATCAAGTCCAAGCAGTGGGATTCATGACCTCTTCAACAAATGAACACATAATGGGTCATTTGTACCAACATGTGCTACAAAGAACACACCATCAATGAATGGGCTCCAAATCCTAAGCTACCACATGTGTGGGTGTGTCTAATCAATCAACCATCAAGCTATCATCCAGTTGGCCATTGTGTGTGGGTAAAGGGTGAGAAAACCCCATACCAAATTTGTGAAAGTGTCCATGATCAAATCATACTTGTTCATCAAGCTTGTCCACTATAGGGGACTTTGGTGGCATCAATGACAACTTGAGGGTCCACTACAAGTCCCACGTTAGCATCAATGACAAATCAATAAACAACATCTTGGACATGCGATGCACGAACATGGTGAAGCGCACAACAGGATGGGCTCTAGTCCCACCTAGGAGGGGACATGGTGACACTCCTTCCCATGAAGGATTCTCATATGGAGAGGGCGTTGGTACCTTGTGCAACAAGCTTGCGACAAAATAGGCGCGTGATGATTAGTGCTTGGATGGAGCTGATGGAGGATAGCATGGGAACCAATCATGGGTGTGCCCACTTTGGGTAGCACCCACTCCAAGCTCAATGCCTATAAATGAAGTGCGCTCACTTTAAAATAAGACATACAAAACTCATTGGGCAAGAAGACTCAGAGAGGAGTTCTCTAATCTTCTGCAACTGCGAGTAGGGAGCAAAACAAATTTCTTCTATGTAATCTTGTTTGTGTGTTATCTAGTTGGGCGCACATGGAGCTCTACTAGTTTGGAAACTCCACTGATGTAATTTTCTGTCTTATTAATAAAGAATATTTCCAAGGTTCACTAGTTGGGAAACACTACCTATCTGTTCTGTATTATTTTCGTTGATGTTGTGTACATTTTTAAATTTGGCTAAGTGTGTGGGAAAAGGCGTTAATAAGTAAACTTTATATAGTTTAGGAAAAGTACTTATGTAGGTCTATGCATAGTCTGTAGGTGCTCCTTTGAGTTGGCCAAGCCCTCAAGATGCTCTCTGGCAGTTCCATATGGTTTTGACAAGGCAAGTTAGATGATGAGTTGGCAAGGTTGTGACAGATGGTATCAAATCACTTGGTGAAGATTCTCCCCACATGCGGCGGAGATGGGTTGTCGAAGTCACTAAGGATGTGGAAAAAACACAAGTGCATTTTTGCGTAACTGATGGACGAGCCTCCAAGGAGGCTAACATTGCTAGCAGAAGGGTGGCTGGACAAAGTAGCGGGTGCAAGGAGGATGGGAGAAAGAGTGCGGCCTTCATTGGCAGCATTGTCAGAATGCACAACGTCCTAGAGAGACACACTCTAGGAGGACAGATGAGTTGTAGTGATGGAGTGTGGATGCTAGTGACTCAGGGACCAAAGGTGTTGGTGCAGATGCACTCCTCAGTATATAGCGATGACAACATGGTGAGCATGGCAAAGGAAGGAGCACACCACAACTTGGAGTGACCCCGAAGGGAATCTCTCTGTGAATGCTCTAAGGAAGTGTGCCTTAGCGTGAAGCACCCAAAGGAAGTGCATTGCACATGCACGACAAACTGCACGCATTGTGGATGCGAAGCAGGTGACACTTGGTGAAGACATGTGACAGGAGCACTCTGCAGATGCGTGACATAAGCACTCCATTAGCTTGAGACATATGAAACTGACTGCAGATGCATGATAAGTAGTGCTTATTGCGGACACATGATAGAGAGTGCTCTCTTGTTTGATGACTCTAGCATAAAGAGCACCCAGGTAGAGGATATTGGCGTTGTTGCAGATGCACTTAGTAAGGAATGCGATACAACGCAACTTGTGAATGATGCAGCAGTGGAGACAAACTGCGACCAATAGATGGGTGGCTTCAGCCATCACCTTGGTTCCATAAAAAATGACAAAATGACGAATGCATTATGCTTTGTGGATGCTATTGTGAACGGGAGAAACATGAGGGACCTGGTGTTAGTTTTTTTCAACATTTAAGCTAGCATTATGTTAGGATCTTTTCACTGAGAGAATAACAAGCACAACAATAACATAAGCACACCACAAGAGACAAGAGACACAAAGAGTTTTGATCGGGGAAACCATAAATGGAAAAAACCCCGCAACTTCCTCAAAGATAGAATCACCACAAGATGTAAGACCCCAAAATAGTAAGATGCACTCTCGACAGCAGTAGTCTTCTAGTCCCAGTATATTTCCTTCTCCACTAGTGCACCACACTTGAGAGAGCAAGTGATGTGTTATGCAAGTGATAAATAGAGAGACTCTCACTCTCTATTTATATTCTTCCGTTCACTTGAAGTGCATTTTCACACGTAGGCTCAACCAACAATTACTTACTCGAGCCTACACCTTAATTAGTGTATAAAAACTCAAGTGCCCCGAAACTATGGGGACTTACCTAATGACTTGACAAGACTTGTTTACATTATTAATCCTCCCGATTGGAACATTAGGGCATGAAAACATGACTCAAATACATAATAGAAACATACCAGAATAAACATCAGGTTACAATACATAAGATACATAGAAGAATACATTTCGAATTTATATGTACATCAACACTCCCTCTTAACTAGGAAGGTATTCTTTTGACACAATTTTCAGCACTGGTCTTCTTCTCTGTATCAACTGGATTATCTTCATCTTCAAGTCATCTTCATCTTCAAGTCATCTTCATCTTCAAGTCATTTTCATCTGGATCATCTCTCGATCTGGATCGTCATAGAACTGGATCTGGATCATCACTCGATCTGGATCTGGATCTGGATCATCTCTCGATCTGGATCATCATAGAATATCATCACTGGATCTGGATCATCACTCGATCTGGATCATCATCACTGGACTGGATCTAGATCATCACTCGATCTGGATCTGGATCTGGATCATCACTGCTGGATCTGGATCATCACTCGATCTGGATCTCTCAGAGTCATCATAACTGGATCTAGATCATAGCTTGATCTGGATCATCTCTGGTCATCATCATGTGTGTACTATCTTGTCATGGGAAGTTCTACAGAGCCAACCCTTTTTCATGCTAGTTGTAGGCCTAGCCACCAGGTAGGTCTTTTCCCAGCACTTACATCTGACCTGCTCGTCAGAAAGGCACGCCCAACACTTACATATGACCTACTCGTTAGAAAGACATGCCCAGCACTCACATCTGATCATGTAGTAAACTACAATCACATCAAAAAGTCCCAGCACTCACATTCACCAGCATGATAGGACATCACATCACTAACATCTGTGAAATGGCTCTGCACTTATATCTGACCTACTCGTCAGAATGGCACATCCATCCAGGCGGGAACACATCCTACCACAGTGATGAATGACTTTCACCCAGGCCAGAGCCCCTCCTACCATAGTGATGAAATATTTTCACACATTCACCCAGGCCGGAACACATCCTACCACAATGATGAACGACTCTCACCCAGGCTGGAGCCCCTCCTACCACAGTGATGAGAGTTTTGTGCACTCACATCTGACCTGGTAGGAACTGAATCCTACACCCTCGTCAGAATGGCCCCCAGTCCTTGACTGAGCTACTTGGTAATGGACCAAGCACCTCCACTCTCCCTGAGAGTGGCAGTTGCCCTTACATCTGTCCTACTCGACAGAATGGCCAGCACTCACATATGCCATGGAAGGAACTTAATCCTTTGGCCATGAACAGAATGGCTCAGCCCTTACATCTGACCTGCTTGTCAGAATGGCTCTCTCAGTCCCTGACTGAGTGTTCCTGGTAACTGACTAGGTGCCTCCATTCCTAGAATGGCAGTCAGCACTCATATCTGACATGGAAGGAACTGAATCCTCTCCCCATGACAGAATGGCTCAGCCCTTACATCTGACCATGGAAGGAACCAATCCTCTCACCATGTCAGAATGGCTATGGGTCTCATCACTTTCTCTTGGAAGGAACCTCGATCTGGAGAACACCAAGTCTCTCTCTGAAGTACTTGAACTTCAGCCTAGCCAATGGCTTCATCAATACATTAGCTATCTGTTCCTCCATCGCAACATACTGGAGCTTCACTTCTCCTCTCTACACCATATCCCTGGTATAGTGTTACTTGATCTCGATATGCTTCGACTTGTCATGGAACACTAGATTCTCTGACAACTTCACGCAACTCTGGTTGTCACAATGTATACAAGTAGCATCCAACTGGAGATCAAATATATCAGACAGTAGCTTCCGCAGCCATACTGCCTCACAACTAGTTGAACAAGCTGCGACATAATCTGCTTCAGCTGTACTCAGTGCCACACAGGATTGCTTCCTACTAAACCAAGATATCACACCTGATCCCATACTGAAGCAACATCCAGAAGTACTCTTCCTGTTGATGGCATTTCCTACCCAATCTGAATCAACATAACCCTCCAGGTTAATCTTTTGATTCACATCATACTTGAGTCCATAATCAATTGTACCCCTGCATGCTTTGCAACCATCAGGTGAACATGTCTCAATGTGTTCACGACAAGGCAAATATCTGGTCTTAGGTACATCAAGGACCCAATCATCTCATGATACATCGTAGCATCAACCGTCTCTGATGAAGCATCACTTAGTAGCTTCAGGTTCGATGCCATAGGTGTGGCCATAGTCTTGCAGTCCATCATCCCGAACCTATTCAGGATCTATACTGCATACTTCCCTTATCCAAGGAATATTCCATCTGTACTCTGCCACACCTCCATACCTAGAAGGTAATGCATCGACACATAACAGGAGCATCACTGGTCTTCCAGCTTCAACCTTGAAGCAAAGGTTGGAATCCACTTTACTCTCAATAAATCCTAGAATCATCAGTAATCTGCCCATCCTGTCGTATCATGTCGAACCTCAATATATTCTATAGTCACTCCCTCTGAAGCGGAGCATCATACTCCCTCTGTCTTCCGTACTCTATGCACTGAAACCTTCTGTACTGGAGTGACAAGTAGCTTCCTATGCTACTAATATTCTATGTGACCATCTAGTGTATAGACTTACATCTTCAACCTTGTAGCAAAGGTTAATATCTTCATCAGGCTCATCATGTATGTGTTTAAACTCTTACTGGCTGCAAATGTCTCTTCGTAGTCTAGGCCTTCTTTTCATGAGAAGCCTCGTGCTACAAATATTGCTTTGTATCCCACGATGTTTCCATCTACTACATGATGGAACTATGAAATTCTCTTCAGGTCTCGATACTGTGCCCTGAAATCATTCTTCTTGAACTGGTCTTCCCTTTCTTCTTGGTGGCCAGAAGGTTCTACATCAATGATGTCACTGCACTCATCATATTATTCTTCATTTTGAAATGTCGTCACTTGCTCTTCGGAACAAGTCTTCATTCTTTTTTTTTGCTTGTAGGAGATTATGTATGCGGTCTTTCCTGCAAGTCAAATGTAATTGTATGGTTAGAAACATTTCATAAGGAATATTTATATCGGCAAACACTTATGCATAAATATATGATCATGCAACTACTTTAGCCAATACAACATTCATCCATATCTCACTGAAACTTTCTAGATGCCTTCCATCTCTACCAGGACAACATTGAGATTGTGCACTAATCCAATATGTCAGCAAAGAGGTTTCATTCTAGATAAGTAGCAATGGAGAGTTGTATAGCACCATGAGCTACTTACCCATCACATGCATATTAGTAGTATACTGCCATTAATGCAAACATCCTATCATGCATGATACATCAACTGAATATAAACAAATGCATAACAAAACAATATCATGAAATGACAATTGAATACTTATCTTTATTTGTTTCATGGGTAGATTGCTTCTTGAGCCTTCAGCTTCATCGTCTTCTTCATTCATGGTAGCATCGTTTCTTATCCAAATGATAAGGAGGACAAGAAGTTCTTCAAGAGTTGAGTTCTTCATATTCCTCATTGCTTGAGGTATCTTCTTTGAGAGCTTGATCTTCATTTGCTTCCATCTTCTCTTCTATTCTTATGAGTTGAGCTTCTTCTTCTTCCTAGAGTTTGTTGAAAGTAATCACTTCCTTTTGGAACACATTCCTTGAATGAATGAATTCCATGATCCTGGGAGGCCATTCAAGGTGGCCATCGCCACTTCTGCATTCTTTACTTCTGCTTCAAGTTGTTCTTGATTTGAGAGACTCTTATGACTATATGGTCTCTGCATTATAGATCTTCACATTCTTCAACTGGTTTCTTTGGGTCATATTCTGATTTTGTTCTTCCCTTCAAATAGCTTGAAATTTTGGAAGACCTTCAATAGTTTTGTTTGCAATAGGTAGTGCTCTGTAATGCACATGTGCAAGCCTTCTATGCCAAAGCTCATTTGGATCTACTATTTCATGGATCAAGGCTTGTTCTAGATGGCCCTTCAATTTGTACAAGCCTCCTTCTTGTTCTCTAATCACTACCGCATCATCGATAGTCTTTCCTTTTGGCCACATGATGACTTGACCATCTGTGAATGCCACCCGCATTCCTTTTGCATCCAATGCTGAAATGGATAGAAGGTTCTTCTTCAGTCCTGGAACAAACAATACTTCTTTCATTGTTAGAGACTTACCAGAGTCTAGCTTGTATGAATATTCCCCACTACCTTTTATTGGATATTGGTATTCATCTCCTAGTTTCATGTTCTGACAGTCTTACAAAGGATTCCTTGAATCCCGTCATATGTTTGGAAGCCCCACTGTCTATAAGCCAATCATCACTTCCATGAGTAATGTTACCTGTGAGAGCTGATATCAGAACATATTCATCCTCGCTTGAAGAATCTTCACTTTTCATATCTGGATCTCTTTTTGGATGGTTCATCATGCTCTGCAGCATGAGCATGATGTCTTCTTTGGCCTTGACCAAGTTCTTCTTGTGAAAGGATTCTAACCTCGTCTCCCTATGAAACTGGAACCTCTATACTCATGTAGGTGTCCAATCCATTTTCTTCAGAGAGATCAAATACTTCTATGCTTGGAAGTTGTCAACTTCACCAAGATTATCATCAAGCTGATGTGATAGATCACTTTGAAATGAGAACCTCAAATGAAAATAGCAAAGGATTAGATCTTACCGATTTGAGCTGTCCGTCTTGGTTCCGGAGCTGGCTAATCTAGGGTTTGCCACAGAAACCCTAATTTTCAAGAATTGGAATCTTTCAGATATGATTGGATAGACAGATAGATCTCTTCAAATGGATCTGTCCAATGTACTCCTTTTCTGAAAACAGTGGAGGAAAGCTCCCAGAACAGGAAGCCCTAGATTTCCAATTTCTTCTGCAAAAATTCCTGTTACTGTTTCTATGATATCTCCGAAATTACTGCTCCTTTGTGTCTGAAATTTCGCACTGAGGTAACCTCACATGTTTCTGATCCAACACCATAGGTTTCATCAGAATTGGTTTCACCATTTGGGACTTATGAGCCTTTTCCCAAGGTGACCTATTACAGGATTGTTCAAAACAGCAAAGTTGTACGGCATACCACGTGTCACTGGTTCTTCTTCTGAGTCTGATATTTGGACCACCGAAATTAAAGTCCATGCCATTTCTATAACATCTTCATAAATTCCATTTGGACCTCTGTAGCCCAAGATATTGCAATTCGCCTCAGGTGTCCTATTTAAGGATGAATTCTGGAAGAGGCTGGAACCCTAACTTGGAGGGATCATATCTCCTAGACTATAGTGAATGTGAGGCTGATTTTTGGATACAGCGTTAATCAGGATTTTATATTTGGCCCTTGAAATTTTTAGCTTCTAATACTTTTCCAAACGCAGCGTATAGCGATTGTACCAAAACTTAGTAGTTTTAGTATTTAGGGTTTTTCCTAGCTCATGGTCAAACTAGGGTTTGACTTTCCCAGAGTTTCACCCAACCAAATTTCTTGATCCAGGTTTCTAAAATTCGGTTTTGATGAGGAGAACAATCCTATGTTGGTCTCACTCAAAAATGCCTCTTCTATAGAAAGCCCTAATTTCCACATCGAAACTGAAAATGCTCGAAATCGAATTCCGCTTCGACATAAAGATGCGCCCTAAGGAGGAGAGTTGTTCCACCTTACTTTTGCTGAAAATATATGGAGGAAGGTCCACAAAATAGGAAGCCCTAGTTCCCACAGCTACACAGTGTCTTCTTCTCAGGTTAGCTCTGATTCCATGTTAGTTTTTTTCAACATTTAAGCTAGCATTATGTTAGGATCTTTTCACTGAGAGAATAACAAGCACAACAATAACATAAGCACACCACAAGAGACAAGAGACACAAAGAGTTTTGATCGGGGAAACCATAAATGGAAAAAACCCCGCAAATTCCTCAAAGATAGAATCACCACAAGATTTAAGACCCCAAAACAGTAAGATGCACTCCCGACAGCAGTAGTCTTCTAGTCCTAGTATATTTCCTTCTCCACTAGTGCGCCACACTTGAGAGAGCAAGTGATGTGTTATGCAAGTGATAAATAGAGAGATTCGCACTCTCTATTTATATTCTTCTGTTCACTTGAAGTGCATTTTCACACGTAGGCTCAACCAACAATTACTTACTCGAGCCTACACCTTAATGAGTGTATAACAACTCAAGTGCCCCGAAACTGTGGGGACTTACCTAATGACTTGACAAGACTTGTTTACATTATTAATCCTCCCGATCGAAACATCGGGGCATGACAACATGACTCAAATACATAATAGAAACATCCCGGAATAAACATCGGGTTACAATACATAAGATACATAGAAGAATACATTCCAAAGTTATATGTACATCAACACCTGGTGGACATGGGAACTTCTCAGACTTTTATGAAGAAAGAGGTTGTGAACGCCATTGATCTTAGAAGAAAGAACTGCGGCATAAAATTCAAGGAAGTTAATTCTTCGGCTAGAGCAGCTCTAGGTGTCGCTTAAAGAGTACTTGGTTGGCTAAGACGTTGGACGGGAAAGGAAGATTTCACATTGATGCCTGTTGATGATTTTGAGATGATCCTTGGGTAGGACTTATTGCATAGACATCAAGCAGTGTTGTTGTCATTTGCAGATACGATTGTGATTCTAAGTGGGAGAAAACCTAAAGTGGTGCACACCCTTGCTAGTAAAGTAGGAAGACAAGAAAATTGTGTTTGTGTACTATTCATGAAGAAAGTCTCTCGGCGGTCAAGAAAGTAGTTTTATGTTGCAGCGCTGTTAGACGAGTTTGATACGAGAAGTGTGGGGACGCCTACTCCTACCATCCTCGCTGATATTCCAGCTACTTATGCGAACTTGAATCTTGAGAACTTACCTAAGCTGTTTCCTCCGAGAAGAATTGTTAACCATCGAATTGAGCTTGAGCCAGGCTCTAGACCTGTAGAGAAGGCTCCTTACAGGATATCGGGACCAGAATCGAAGGATTTGAAATGACAGCTTACTAAGCTTATGGATACTGGTTTCAAACAGCCTTCAAGATCACCATATGGTGCCCCAGTTCTATTCCAAATGAAGAAGGACACAACAGATCTAAGGATGTGCTTGGACTATCGAATGTTGAACAAGCAAACCATAAAGAACCATTATCCTCTACCATTGGATTGTTTTGACAAGCTAGCTAGAGGGAGGGTGTTCTTGAAACTGGATCTAAGGCAAGGGTAATATCAAGTGAGGATCACAGAAGGTGACTAGTACAAGATGAAGTGTGTGATGTGGTATGGGAATTTTGAATTTCTCGTTATGTCGTTTGGGTTGTGCAACGCCCCTGCAACTTTTTGTACATTGATGAACGATGTGTTGCGACCATTCTTGGAAAAGTTGGCTGTAGTATATATGGATGACATCGTCATTTACAACAAAACGATGGAGGAACATAAGAAACATTTGAAAGAGGTGTTTCAAGCATTGCGGGAGAAAAAGCTATACTTGAAGGAATCTAATTTTGTGTTCAGACATGAAGAAATTCCATTCTTGGGCCATAGTATTGGACAAGGAAAGGTTCGCATTTGACAAATCCATATAAGAGATTGTACTCCCACCAAGCTTCCCATTGTGAAGAATCTCCCCTCTTTGCACTTCAAAATACAAGTCTTCAATTTGATGTTATATATATGTAAAAATAACACACTAAAGATACCAATAATAAAATGGGGCAATATTACCAATTGATAGAAAAAGTGATCCTCAATGGTGAGGTATCTCCTTGCAATTTGGTATAGAACTATTCACAAAAGGGGGATTGAGAATGTTTGAGAAATATGCACAAGTACAAAACCAAGATCTAAGCTCCACTAAGATGAAGGACAAGAAGAATTTGGCCAAAAGTAAAGGTACAATTATGAGGGTAAGTCCTTGATGTAATTTGACTGGCACTATAAATATAGGGGGTTCACAGGATTGAATGAATTGGTGAAATATGATCCTAGTGAAACTTTGACCAATTTTTTATAATATTTGTGTTGGTATATATTATATTCCTTGGAAGGGAATAATGTCTTTGTATTATGTCAGAAGTTGTCCACAATCTTATGTAAAAGAGTAACACATTATATCCTATATTTATTATGATAAAGTATATTCTTGATATCCATTCTTATATAAAGAGGTGTTATTTTGGATAATTATATTATCCCACATGCAATATGTGAGAGTAATTCCTCCACATCTATGGGTATATAATAGGGTCAAGGGAGTCACTTTAAATATATATCATCATATCCTCTCATGATACATATTGGATGTTCTTGAGACAAATCTTGTATATCGTAGTGGGATTATTTCTCTCTTTGTAAGATTGAAGGAGATTTATGGAGATAATAGAAGACAACCTTCCCGTGGACGTAGCCCAATTAGATGAACCACGTATACCTGGTGTACTCTTTCCTCTTTTCTCTTTCTGGTTCTTATGTTTGATATGTTGTTGGTTTCTTAGATAGATATCTAGTGTAGTTATTCTAATATTCTAATATGGGAATAGAGCGTAGGTTACTATGATCTAGTATCTTCTTTGAATTTAACCAACAATTGTTATCTTCATATTTGTTATCTAGGCACTCACTTTCACTTTGTTTTGCAGATTTTATTTCTCATTTGGTAGTCATTAGGATTCTTTTTAGATCTGGGCATTATTATGTTTTTTTTTTAGATTTATTTTGTAATATGGTAGCCATTAAGTTTCTCTTCAAATTTGGGCATGATTCCACTTGTTTGAGATTTGTTTTTCAAACCCTAACCCTCTGTGTAACACCCCGGTTTTGACCCCGTTCACATTAAAAATGTATATGATGTAAATATTGTATTTAATCATGGTGTGGAGCTAAAGGCAAAAGCCCCACCGTTGATTTAGCGTTTTATGTTTCAGCAATTAAAATCGATGACGATGGTATTTTTTGCTAGCCAACACATTATAATTTTGGACATCATGTAAATATGAAATTTAATTAAATACCCACAACCAGCTATCTCAATGCAACATTAAAATAGATGGGGAATTATTTCCTAAGGATAAGGGGGGAATTATCAAACCTTGAGCCATTGGGGAAAATACAAGTGTTAAGAGGAGAACCCATCAGTTGTCAACCACCTTCCTTGTCTTATTCAACCAACCACTTAATTATCCAAGGAGTTAGTTGGGCAGTTATTTCCTTGGGGCTTGGGGAGTATGGGCAGCCGTCAATTCTGGTAGGGCTTTCAGCCTTGACCACACGCTTTCCCAAAGGGGAGATTAATTCATCCATTACCCTTACATGGAAAGAGAGAGTTGCACTCACTGATGCATGCAGGCAACATATTCTACTCTCACGTAAGCAGTGATTACTCACTCACATGCAGGAAACCAATTTCCTCACACAGGGCATGCATCTGATTTCTCCTCAGTCATCCATCCTCCATCTTCTAATGCCCATTTCTGCAGTCTATTTTCATTCTCCCACAGGTGGAAATCGTTTTATTAATGCCCAATAGGTTGAGAAGAGACCACAATTTTCTAAGTGGTTGTTGAGCCATTTTTCTTACCCACGTGGAGCCAAGAATGTTCTGTGAAGTCGGTTTTGGTCATAGGCCATGTTATTCCCCATTCACTGTTGTCAATTTTGGCTCCCAGTATATTTTTCATCCAGGCCCAGAACTTGCAATTGCGGTGTATGTTTCTGTTGTTTGGTATGAACTAGTTTGGGAGGGGAAATGGGGTTTGACAAGCTTGATAAACCTAGTGTGAGAAGGAACCTCACAGATAGATCTAGGGGGCTGGTTTTATTCCTTGCACACCCTAAATAGCACTGGAAGGGAAGGCATAGCCTGAGGGACTTTGTAGCAGAGAAGGGGATGCTTCCTTGTGTTGGGTGTGTAGATGTTTTAGAATCCAGGATAGATTTGGTGCAGGTGTCCATAGCTCTGTGGTTGAGCTCACTAGCTTAGCAGTCAACCTTTCCAACTCCTTTGTAGCCTGATAAACCCAACTGTGTTGGCTTGGCTAAGTTTTTTTGTCTCCTTGACTATGTGTGAGTCTTCTAGTGTTCCCTTATTCCTTGTGGGAATCATGCCCAGTTCGAGGGTGGAAGTGCTATTGAGAGATTGATGAGCAAACTGGCCTATGGTTGGGTGGAACGTTACAATGACATAGCTGGTTGTGGGAGGAGCTTCCTTCCAAGATAATTCTCTCTTATGTTAATCTCTGCATTGTATTTTCTTAAATGACTTATGATGAACATGTGAATGCTTGAATGTGGATGCTTCCATTGTAGATTGCATTAGGAATCTATATATGTTATGTTCAATGCATTTAAATTTAATTATCATTTTCATGGGGATAGCTTTCCCAGATTAGATTGATAGCAGCATAGTCGCGTTCTCTCCTTGGTAGAGGGGTGGGGACGTGACACTCTGTTGGATAGATTTTTGCAAAAAAATTTCAAGGGTTTCTTGACTACTTTTTCATAGATCTATATGAAAATTTTATTCTCCTTAAGGAGATCTATCTTACGATTATTTAGATCTAGTTTTTTTTTGGATATAATATCTTTTTTTGCAGGAAAAATTGATGTCACAACTTGTAGATCCATATATGAAATTTTTGGTGCAAAATATGAAGAAACTAGTTACAGATATGATTTTTTTTGCAAAATAAATACCCAATTTTAATAGAATAAGTCATATTGACCGTGTTATGGTCATTTCAAATTTTTGGCTCAAAACCCTTGATCTACATTAAAAATAAAATGAAAATTGGTAAGATATTTTTAGTTTACTCATTCTTTTCTTAGCTTGTCTATCTTTTGCATTATGGTTTGCATTTCTCGTCAAAATTTCTATGATTATGAATTTAGAAGTAGCTTATGTTCCAAACTTGTTGGTCCTAACTATAACACCCCGGTTTTGACCTCGTTTGCATTAAAAATGTATATGATGTAAATATTGTAATTAATCATGGTGTGGAGCTAAAGGCAAAATCCCCACCGTCGATTTATTGTTTTATCTTTCAACGATTAAAGATTATGCCGATGGTATTTCGTGCTATCCAGGCACATTATAATTTTGGACATCATGTAAATATGCAATTTAATTAAAATACCGACAACCAACTATGTCAATGCAACAATTAAAGAGATGGGGGCATGATTTCCTAATGAATAAGGGGGGAATATTCAAACCTTTGAGCCAATGGGAAAAATGCAAATGTCAAAGGGAGAACCCATCAAAACAATCAACCACCCATTTTTTCTTTTGTGCCCAATCATTTATTTCTGCTAGAAATTGGTTGAGTTAGTTATTGCATGGGATGGGCAAGGTATGGAGGTTTAAATTTGAATTGGGCAGACCACCCATTTTTGGAAAAATGTGTTTTGACTTATGAGCCAAGAAAATGCCCATTTTTGTTGCCCATTCTCTCATGCATTCACATTTTCATATTTCCTCACGTTTTTGGGGAGCTCCTGGCATTTTTCATCATCCATCCTTAATTCTCATTGAGCTCTCATGCAGTTGAACCTTCCTAGGTTTTTATCCTTCACAATTTTAGTTGTTTCCTCATTTTTCCATTCCCAAGAAATTCATTTTTTGGTTGTTGAGTGAATGGCCAGTAAGGATTCACGATTTTTGGGTTCACAACAGTCATTTTGGCTCATGCAATGCCCAAAATCATTGTTGAGTTTGAATTTCTCACCCAGGGGTCGATTTCTCCATTTTACCAATATGTTTTTGGTTGAAAAATGTTTTTACTCAAACCCAGAACTTGCATTTTGTTGTGGGTGCATCCTTTGTTTTGGTATGAATTGGGTTGGAGTGGAATTGGGTCTAAACTAGCTTGATAAACATAGTGTAGGAAGGAACCTCACAGACAGATCTAGAGGGGTTGGTTTTCTTCTTTGCACACCCTGAAGAGCACTGGAAGGGAAGGCATAGACCGAGGGACTATGTAGCAGAGAAGGGGATGCTTCCTTGTGTTGGGTGTGTAGATGTTTTAGGATCCAAGCTGGATATGGTGTAGGTGTCCATAGATCAGTGGTTGACATCACTAGCTTAATAATTCAACCATTCCACCTCGTTAGCATCCTGATCAATCTAAATGTAGTTTTGGCTTGGCTGAATTTTGATATGTCTTCGGCTATGTGTGAGTCTGTTGTAGTTCCCTTATTCCTTGTGGGAATCATGCCCAACTTAGGGGTGGTAGTGCCGCTGAGAGATTGATGAGCACACTGGCCTATGGTTGGGTGGAACGTTGCAGTGACATAGCTAGTTGTGGCACAAGCTTCTTCTTAAGATAAGTATTTCTTGTGTGTTTATTCTCTGCAACTGTATGTGTTTTTATGAATTGTCATGAAAATATTAAATGCTTTGATGAATGTATTTGCTTCTGCTATATATTGCATCTGTATATGTATGCTAGTTCAATGCATTTTGATTGTTTATGTCCATGGGTCTTAGATCCCCATTCAAATGATAACAATAGCTAGTAGCCGCGTCCCTATTAGAGATGAGGGGACGTGACACTAAATATATTGCATGGAAAAGAAAAATGATTGATGTTCTCAAGAGTAAAACTATATGGAGGTTGGTTAATGTTGAACACAAGAAGCCTACAGATGCTCAAGCTGTGATTAAATGGGAAGAAAAGTTTGATCAAGCAAGAGGGCTCATTGGTCAAATGGTTTCAGATAGTATTCAGGTAAGTATTGAGGCAGAAGACAACCCGGTTGAGGTATGGAAAATTATTGCTTCTTTATTTGATAAATATGATGATGTTTCTTCTTATTACCTTGAAAAGAATATTCATGAGATAGATCCTACTAATTTTGAAAGAGTAGAATTATATCTTGCTGAATTGAAAACTTTAATGAAAAAATAAATAATCGTGTTAATTAAGATTACAAGAAGATGGACACTGCTCTTATCATTCTTGTATAACAAAAATTGCCTTCTTCTTTTGACATGTTCATCCAAACTAGGAATAGGGATTTTCAATTGTCTCAAATTACCACAAAACCCACTTTTGATGGTTTATGTAAAGGGTTGATAAATGAACAATAAATGTTAATTATTTCAGGACAAGTCTCACCTAATAAAGTTCTTATGGCACATAATAAGAATCCTAAGAAAAGTTTTAATAGTGATAAAGGTTATAGTTCACACACTTCTAATCCTACTAATAAATCTGGTCATGCTCTAATGCACATCATGAAAATAGTAAGAAGAAGAAAGTGTTTGATCCTTGTCAGCATTGTGGGAAAACTAACCATCCTGAAAAAAATTGCTTTAAAGCAAAACATTTAAATGCTAAGGCTAAAAAGAAAGGTCCTGATGAATCACAAGTAGCTTTGTGCACATATGTTGTTTCATCTAGTAGTTCTTCTTCTAATGTGGAATTGATAATGGATTTTGGTGATTCTAAACATATGAATAGTAATGCTTCTTTATTTACATCTTATGGCAATAATAAACTCTCATCTCAGAAAGTTTCTATTGGTGATGATAAACCACTTTCCGTAATTGGTTATGGTAATGTTAATGTTGCTAATGGTCAATTGGAAGATGTTTTTGATGTTCAAAACATGCCCATCAACTTGCTTTCTATTTATGTTGCATGTAAAAAAGGTTATAAATTTGAAACTTGGCCTCGTAAATATGTTCTTAAAGATATCAACCAAAATTACAAAGTAGTTTCTTCTGGTCTTGTGGATCATATAACGAGTTTATATAAGTTTGTTGGTTTTAACTCAACTAAGAGACAACCCTTTTATTCCTATGTTGCTCATGCTGATGAACTAAGTCAATTGTGGCATGAAAGGTTAGGTCACTTGAATTATGGTAAAATACCATTGTTAACTAAAATGGTATACAGATTGCCTAATATTTCTTCTACTACTAGTGTTTGTGAAGGATGTGTTCTTGGTAAACATCATAGAGAAATTTTTGATAAAGGTAAATCTTGACATGTTAAAGAAACTTTGGAATTAATTCATAGTAACATTTGTGGTCCTCTTGAATTTCCCTATATATCTCATGCAATTTACTTTCTTACTTTTATTGATGACTTTAGTAGAGAATCCTACGTTTATTTTTTGAAAAATAAAAGTGAAACATTTGTGAAATTTCAAGAATTTAAATCCATGGTTGAAAATGCATCTAGTTAAAGTATTAGAAATTTGGGATATGATAATGGGGAGGGGGGGTGGGGTTGTTAAGAAATAATTTGAGGCATATTTATCTGAACATGGAATTCAACATCAAAAAGTTGTTCCTTATACACCTCAGCAAAATGGTGTCGCTGAAAGAAAAAACACAACTTTAGTTGAAATGGCTAGATGTATGCTATATTCTAAAGGATTACTTAAGAAATTTTGGGTTGAAGCTATCTATTGTGCTAACTTTATTTTAGATCAATTTCCTACAAAATTTGTTAAGCATGTTACCTTTGAGGAAAAATGGAATGGAATAAAACCAAATATTAGTAATTTTAGGGTGTTTGGTTGTGAATGTTGGGCTCATATTCCTACTGAAAAACAAAAAAATTTAGAACCCAAGTCTCATGGTGTATATTCATTGGTTATGATGAGAATTCTAGGTCTTACAAGTTGTTTGATCCTTCTAATCAAAGTGTCATAATTAGAATAGATGTTCAATTTCATGAAGTCTCTCCACCACCTGAGTCTGTAGAATCTCATATTACCCTGAATTTGTCAATATCACCTACAACTCCTATATATGTTACTCCTCCCAGTTTGTGCCTATTGTTGATCTTAGTTCAGCCTCTTCTTCAACTATTACACCTGAAATTAATGAAGCTCCTGAAGTAAATTATGTTTCTTCTCATCTTCCTGTTTAGGTCCAAAAAACTCTTGAATCTGTAGGTAGCGAGGTTAGTAATTCTTTCGATACTCGTAGAACTAGAACTAACTTTGCTCTTATGACCAAAGTTTTGGCTACAGACGATCCTACTTCTTATGCTCAAGCTAAGAGTAAAACTCATTGGGAACAAGCTATGTCTTCCGAGTATGAATCTATTTTGAGAAACAAGACTTGGTGTCTTGTTCCTCTTCCTCTAGGAAAGAATTTAATTGGTTGTAAATAGGTTTATAAAACCAAGTTCACTGTAGATAGACAAAGTGAAAAATATAAAGCTAGATTAGTCACAAAAGGATTTGATCAACTTGAAGAAATTGATTATAATGAAACTTTTGCTCTTATTTCTAAAATGAACATAATCAGAACCATTTTATCTATTGTAGCATCTTATAAATGGGAATTGCACCAAATGGATGCTAAAAGTGATTTTTTAAATGGTGATTTTAATGAATACATTTATATGCAACAACCTCCTCATTTTATTTTTGCTGAATCATCAAGTTTGGTATCCAAATTATACAAGTCTTTATATGGTGTCAAAAAAGCACCCAGGGCATGGTATGATAAAATTGATGCATATTTCTTGACTAATGCTTTTAAGCGGTGTATATCTGATCTAAATATGTATGTTAAGAACTTTGGTGATAATGTCCTCTTTATTTTTTTTATATGTGGATCATTGACAACCAATTTGTTTTAATTCAAAATATGAAGAGTGATCTTCAAAATCATTTTGAGAAGACGAATATTGGTATATTGCACTACTTCTTAGGTCTTCGTATCTGGCATATGGCAGATGATATTTTTCTCTCTTAGCCTAAGTATGTGACATATTTATTAGCTCGTTTCCGTATGAGTGATTTTAAACCTCCTCATACACCATTTCAATCCGGTGTAAATTTAATTGTTGAGTGTACCACTCTTGTTGATGCTACTCTTTATCATCAGCTCGCAGGCATATTGATATATCTAACTCATAGCAGACCATATATCTATTTTCTGTCAGTATGGTTTCTCAACTCATGCATCAACCTCGTGGAAGTCATTGGAATCCATCCGAGATAATGTTGAGATATTTACAGGGGGCATTACATTGTAGTGTTTTTCATTCGAGCAGTGTCACAATTACATTGTCTAGTTATATAGATTCTAATTAGGAAGGTGACAGTTCTGATTGACGATCAACTATTGGTTATATATTTCAACTTGGTTCAAGTTTGATTTATTGGTCCAACAAGAAGGTGAAGACTCTTTCTTTATATTTGTTTGAAATAGAGTATAGAGAAACCAAAGAAGCAACTAAAGAAGCAGATTTGTTATGACATGTTCTTACTGAGCTTGGTCTTTGCTATACCTCAAAAGGGAGCTTCTCTATCCAAGTGATGACAAAATATATGTCGTCACACAGAAAGACTTAATAAATAGAAGAGACTTAACATTATAAGAGCTATCATGCCATGGACCCTAAATACAAAATGTTTACTCCAGTATCAAAAAAATTGGATTATGAGCTTAACTCGAGTTAAACTTGGACTACACGACTTTCCTCTTAACAACCTGTGTATCATATGCTAGGTGTACACATGCAACTCATGTATTGATCCCAAAAGTTGAATACGTGAGTGTCATACACACGTTTCCTTCTTGTAACCCACATATTACATTTAAAATAATTAAAAATAAAAAGTAAACTAATCACAAGGTAGTTGGGGTCAATTTGGAAACTGCCCCAACTCCCCTAACCACCCTAATCTCATAACTCCTCCTCCTAATGAACTATAAAAAGAGGAAAGGGGGACCTTTTGGAGGAAAAGATATGCCCGAGCATTTATTTTGGAGAAGAGAAGCAAGAGGGCTCAGATCTAGGCTTCAAGGAAGCTTGAGAAGGATGAGGTATATGTAATCGTTCCAGAAACTTCATGAATAAAGAAAGTATTTTCCTTCCATCTCTATTATAATTCATGTTTCAATTGTTTATGGAAATTATCTAAATTGTGATTTGATTTAAGTTGCAGTTTTATATATGTTCATATTTCATTGCGCCAAGAGGCATTGTACATCCCCGTGTGGGGAGATATTGTAATGTTATGTAAAGTTATGTAACGTTCCTCATGTAACATTCCTCTTGTAAATGTCGGCTATAAATAATATTGCCGATTATGATGGAGGTGTTGTAACGTTTGTCGAGTATGAGGGAGATGCTGTAACGCTTCTTTTTAGTTTCCGATTATGATGTAGATGTTGTAACGTTACTTTTTACTTCTAAAAAGTAAAAAGTAATAAATATATTTTGTCGGTCCTTAATTAAAATTAAAATTAAAATGAAGTGTATTTTGAAAAACATGTTAGAAATCACTAACTATATAAAAGCCAAGAGGTAATGCATAAAACTACATAAAAATTTATAAAACACGAATCTGCGGCAAAGAGAAGAGAAGGGCAATCTGAGCAACGAATAGGTAATATATTTTAATTTTTAAATTTTAATTTCAAGTAGCTCCTCGTCATCGTGTCCTCCATGCAGGTCCGCATATCCATTGAGTGCAATACATGAGAAGAGGTTTGCACTTATTGCAATACCTAAGAAGATATTTGCACCTAAGAAGAATTTTACACCTCTGAAGATTTGATCACCTTCTTTGACCGGTTCAAACTATTCAGGAAAAAAACACATGTATAACGGTATTGATCTGTTTAGCCGTGAGAGACCGCTAGGATCTACTCGCGATCATGTTGTTTATAGTGACTTCATACCTGTAGATTCGTGCAACAATTTAGAAGGATGTGATGTTTGTAGTTTAAATTCAAACAGTTGTGCAGCTGGCAGGAAAATATCTAGGAACTATTTTCCATGGATGAAACGAGACGATCAGATGATCAAGTCTTGGGGATTGTCATCTAATATGCCATCGTTTTCTGACCTACAACAACTTTCTGCATCTTCGACAAAGGTGCGCCCAGATCTTCAACTAATCAACTCCAACCAATTCAATATTATTGGTAAGTCCAAGGTTCTTTCAATTCCAAATGACAAGTAGGTCATCTCGTTTCATTCAAATGCTTGGGAATACAATATTTTTTATCACTTTTTATGAGATTATCCCTAGTCCGTTGTCCAACCTCAACCTTAATAATTAAGAAAAATAAGAGGTGAAGAATGTAGGAGCTCCGAACTTTTATCAATCAAATAAGAAGTTCACGTGCTTTCTTTAACTATGTTCATGTATTTTCGCATAACCCTATGCATGTATTTGATGTCCTTCATTATTTGATGATATAGGCATTATTCCCACGAACACCCAATTATTTGATGATCCAAGGCATTATGCCCAACAATTTGATGATCTCTTTATAATAAGATAAAAACCTCATACTTTGGTCACCAATGACGATTATGTGAGAATGGATCTCTCACTTTCTTTGTTCTCATATTTTTAACTTTTCTTAATTTATAATATTTTTTTTAATTTTTCAATTTATAAATAATTATTTGCAAGTTTATAAAATATTGTTTGCATTGAAGCTTTTATCCATTTAGAAGTTGAGTTTGGAGATGTTAGTTATACTTTAGAATTTATAAAATTTTAATAATTTGTAAAATATTGTTTGTATGGAAAGAAATTGACTTCACAATGTTAGTTATCTCTTAGGATTTATAATTTTTTAATAATTTAGAATCTAATAATTTGTAAAATATTGTTTACATTGAAAGAAATTGAGTTTGGAGATGTTAGTTATATTTTAAAATTTATAAATTTTAAATATTTTAGAATCTAATAATTTGTAAAATATTATTTGTATGGAAAGAAATTGAGTTTGGAGATGAAATTATTGAAAGAACCTTAGAATTGAAATTATCCACCTCGGGAGATTTGTCTATCACTAATGATGATCCTATAAATGTGAAGCAAGTTGTTGATTCAGAGGATAGTGATTAGTGAAAGAAGGCCATGGTTGAAGAAATTGATTCCTAATCTCCCGAGGTGCAAACCTCCTTGAGTGCAATAGTTGAGAAGAGGTTTTCACCTCGAGAGATTTGATCCTTCTCAGCGCTTGATAGAGCCTAGGATTTGGATCTAGGTTGGTAATTTATAAAAGTTGATGGTGTTTTGAGGAAGGTTATTTCTTTGTTGCGGGTAATAGAGCTTTGGAGCAAAGGATAATTTGGAGAGAAGATCAAACTAGGATAAACCTCAATTAGAGGAAATTTCAATCTAAAATGGGCCTTCCAAAAATAATACAAATTCCATGTCATCATATATTAGCCAATCAAAATTCTTTAAAATTAAAAAAGGGAGCACCTCTTAAACAATTTTTTAATATATATTTGGGGATAGGTATCATAAAAAAAACTACTTTTTTTGTTCGTATTTTCGACATATCTCCCTGTGTTTTTACTCAAATTTTGATCGGGAGAGCTCGTTGGATGCAGAATTAAATTTCGCATCCAACGAGTGCCTACTCGGAATACTTTTGACGGGACCCACTACCCCCCCAAAAAAGAAATACTTGAAAAACATCATGATGACATCATCATCACGTTTTTCAAATATTTCTTGTTTTTGGGGTAGCGGGGCCCGTCAAAAGTATGCCAAGTGGGTACTCGTTGGATGGAGAATTTAATTATGCATCCAACAAGCTCTCCCGATCAAAATTTGAGTAAAAAACAGGGAGATATGTCAAAAATACGAACAAAAAGTAGTTTTTTCTTTTCTTCCTCCAAAATTAATAAATATTATTTTATTATTTTAACTATTATTTTATTAATTTTNGGCTCAGAATATGGTTCATCCTCTCTTCTACTAAGCTTTTGCTTTAATATATGCTTGTATAATATGATCTTTATATCAATAGAACCCTTAGTATGTTGGTGGCCTCAAACCCTATCCATAGGATGAATTCCCTAACAACAGAGTTGGCGACTCCATTGGGGAGTTTCCCTTGATTTGGGGTCTCTTTGTTGTAATTTTTCTTCTAGTTTGTTAATTCTGGTCCTTTGTGTGGCTTATAGAAGTAGTATTCAGTCAGCCCATTTTGAATCCTTAAATTCCTGAGTCTACTCTTTTTTCTTTTTTGAATTTTGTGAAGAATCCGTGGGTAAAGAGTACTTGCACTTGTGTATTCCCTAAAAATACATGGGTTTATACTGTACAATTGCATACCATACACGCTCTGCTCACTACATAGTCAAACATTTCCTGTAAGTAGATGCTTGAAAGCTAGGGTTCAATTTCTCTAATTCTTCTCTTTAAATGTCTGGATTCTTCTAGGCTTCACCTAGATTTTTCATTGGTCTATGACTTGTTTAAAGTCTCTGTTTGCTTGAATTGTGATCCTCCTTTAGTAGGTTGGTTTGAATATTTTTGGAAGACTTTCTAGGTCTCCCCGCTTGTTTTTTTCTTGAACTAAGATTAGGTAGGGTCTGTGTATTTCAATTTCTGTCGATATATGATCCCACTTATAGTCTGGTTGTTTTTTAAGTTAACTTGATTGCTTATTTTTAAAGATTGGAAATACCTTGTCTTAAAGGCTTTTGGTAGTTTGTCCAAGTAGGGTATAGTCGAACTTCTCATGGTCTTGGAGGTTTGTGTTTATGAGATCCTACATTTGAGTCTTGTTTTTAAAAATTTTCATTGTTCTAAACTCCATTTGTGTATAATTATACATTTTTCATTTCATTTTTTAAAAATAAAATAAAAAACAAATAAAATTAGGTGCATATCAATATTAGGTAGTTGCATCTACATTATTCTTTCAATTTTCAAAAAGAAGAAAAGAAAGAGACTTTCGTTTCCAAAGTTGAGTAAGTGTTTTGATTGGTTTTACAAAAAGAAAAATATAAGTGGCAATTTAAACTTGAAACATTTTACATCATATATTTTTACTTTAATATTGAATAAAAAACACCATAATTTTCACGATCATTATCCTAAGTAACTAACGACCTTAAAAATAATGCTTATAATAAAATTGAGTAGTAACATTTTCTTTTTAGGGATGACACTCACTAGCTTTGGCTAGGGTTCTAGATTAGGGTTATCTTTAACTATCCAAAACTATTTAAACTCAGACATAGTGGCCTTTTGCTTAGGAAATACATTTCTACAAGGAAGTACTTAACCGGAAATCTCCTCTTACACATGAGTCAAGCATGAGGTCGTGCAAAGATTGGGTTATAGAGATACCCCTCCAATACTCAGTTTAGCATACACCAGGTCTGTTGTGCATTCAGGGATTCACTCAATACCACCATTTTCCCTGTGTGGTGTCGATGTTGTTTGAGTTTCGGGCTTTGTTACTGTTATACCATGTCACTTCTCTGTCCATGTAACGGCTCCATCCTATCGTTGCACAAAAGGACATTATGGATTAAAGTGACCATAACCTTGTAGATGGATCAAATCCTTGATACGTTCTTTCTCCTTCAGCTTTGCCACTTTTTAATAATGAATTTTCCTTTCACTCATGGGTCCATCCATAGAAACGCGTGTTTCACTCGTGTGTAGGATTATATGCAACCCTCGAGTCATCTATGAAATGTTGTAATCGTGACTTCCCTCAAGGAAATTTGCGTGTCACTCGCAAGTTTCCTTATATATACTCGTGAGTTTCATTAAAACAAACTTAAAAAAAAAAGATGATTAGTTTAGGGGCATTTGGGTTCGAATTGGTAACTTCCCTAACTCCTCAAACCATCCTAAGCCTCGAAACCTCTCCTCACCAACAACTATAAAGAGAGGGCAGGGGAAGAGGATAGGGGAAGCAATTTTGGAGAGAAAGGTTATGCTGGAGAAATAGATTGGAGAGAGGAGCAAGATGACTCATTTCTTCATCTACAAAAGAAGCTTGTCTCAAATAGGGTTGTAATGTTTCCTAAACTTCTTAAAAAAGAGTGTCTTTCTTCCATATTTTTTTTAGTGCATGCTTTTGCTATTATGAATCATGATCTATATTGTTATTTATTCTTAAATGCAATTGTAATATGTTCATGCTTCTTTATATAACAATAAGAGATATTGTGGAGGAATATCAATATTTGTTGCAGGTATAGAATATCAGAAGGCTAAGGAGCATCCGAGGAGAGTTAAAGCTTGGATAAACCATCGGTAAAAAGGTACATGTTCCATTAACTCTATTTCTCTTATATATGTTTCTAAACCCTAGATGTTTACAAGTCATACCTTAGTATGTTGGTGACTCTAAGACCCTAAGTCATAAGGTATATATTTGTCACAATATAACTGACGAATCCATTGGGGAGTCTAGTTTTGGTTGGGGTCCCTTCAATCAAGTTTTCTATCCATTTTTTGTTCTCGTTGTTTTGTTTCATGGTTTGCAATTATTGTCCTTCAACCAAGTCTTTTTAAATATTAATGGTTTTGGGCCTTGTCTTTTTTCTTTTTGAAATTTTTGGGAACCACTTGCGGGTTTCTAGTACTTGCAGTCATGATTTCTCTGTAAATACGCGGGTTTCCTTGAGGACAGTTGTGAGTGACTCACGGTTCTGTCAAAGAACAGTCACATTTTCTTGTTTATGGGTGTACATAACACTAGGGTTTGTATCCCTTGAATGTTTTTTCTATGCCACATACTTATAATGTTGTGCCCTGAGTCTATACCGGTTTGTAGCTTGTTGCAAATCTATGTTATCCGACTTTTATTAGTCCTTTTTTAGTAAGTTAGGTTTAATGCATGTGTAGGGTTTCTCTTAGGTATTCCTACTTGGAACCTTTGGTTGAAGTCTGAATGGTTCTTGAGTGTTCTAATATCTGTCAGTACCTATGTCCGTTCATCTCTGTCTGATTGCTTTATTAAATTATTTTGACTTGTACTTCTTCCAATTTTTTTGATCTACCTTGTTTTCATTTTGAAGTAGTTCAATCCAAGTAGGTTTTTGGCCTAGATTTGTAGAGTCTTCAAGGCTGTGATTGTGTGATTTGATTAGTGCTTTTGCATATGTTCATGTTTCTAACTTCCTTAGGTGCATTAGTTTTCATTTAGTTTTTTTTATTTTTATTTTTGAAAAGATAAAACGAAAACAACGCATTTAGTTGCATTGTTAGTCTTAGGTAGGCTCATTGTATGTTCGTTTTTAAATTATTTTCAAAAATAAAAAGTAAAAAATTCTTGTGTTTTTCAAAGTTTGTTAAGCAAAATTCATTTGTTTTGAAAAAGGGAAAAAATAATTTAAATAGCATCTGTATTTGAAATTTTTACATCATTTTATTCTTTTGCTTTTAGTTGAGTCATAACATCACGAGTTTCACTTCTGCTACCTGAGTAATAATAACCCTCACAAGATAGGTATTAATTAAAATTTACTTCATTTAATTAAAATCCATAACTCTTGGCAGTTTGTGTGTGTGATTGTTTCATTGTTTTTGTTGTGTACATTGATTTGCACATGACCTTGCATGCCCTACCTCGCGTTAGTTGGTATCAAAGCATATTGTTATCATGCATCAAAAGGGTCCAGTTGTGATTGGACATGGAAAGTGACTCTAGTTGTCGTTAGGGAGATTTGATGAGAGTGGTGATTTAGTTTTCCAATGTTATA
>LPNX010165517.1:0-20138 GCA_001517045.1 Pseudotsuga menziesii
TGGAAATATTACATCAAGTTATGTTGTTTTTAGACTTGAAAACATGAAGATATTGATACCCCTTCCTTACATACATCTCTTTGAAGACCCTTACAAAGTGTACTCCACTGCGCACTCCTGACGTTGGATTTTAGAAGACAATTTCTTACTTCAATCCACACTAGATATCTAAAATATCAACTTCCCACATAAATGCACTATCTTGATACAGTTGGTCAACTCCTCATAACAAAACAAGAAATGAGAAGGATCATTTGGGAATACATTTACAAGAAGTACATACATGTTACTTAGCTAGAATCCATTTAGGGGTTTAAACCCAAAATGAACTTCTATATAGATCAATTTGAACATGGAGATTTAAATAGATAACCTTATTGTCATAATAACATGTACCTTATACCAGTGGATGCATGCACTCAAGATGGTACCTCTAGGGTAGTTCCTGGTTTAATCACATAGGCTTATAGTCTAGATAGAGCAATGGTGTTGAGCCTTCCATAGATACCTAGACTAGTGGTGCCTAACATCAATATACATAAGGGATTCCCTAAAGCTCATATCTTTCTTTCTCAAACGATCTCCCTTACCAAACACCACCAAGATGATTTCCTCTTTCTTGGTGCTACCTAGAGGCAATTCTAAGAGGCAAGAAAATCACAACATCATCTCAACTTCTAGACTAGTGAAGCAATGTAAATGAGGTACCTTCCCTTCAACTATGACATCCTCACAATGTTGTTTATAATCCCCTTTTTTAGTTTTGATTCGACTAGCAAGTCCCTTGATTGACTATTGGGGGGATGTTGGATCCATTAAGCACCAAATTCAAACATCTCAAATATATTATCAACTGCTACATCCCACTATAATTGGACTCTAGGCATAGATAGTAGACACATTATCTTAATTCGATTTCTTCACACTTTCATTGTGTATGTATAATGTTGTACCTAACAACTATCCCAATTTTGACGAATTTATAGTTATTATTTGGTTTGACATTAATACATTTCTTATAATTTATTTTTATTTTAATTTAATATTGTGATTTCCTTCCAATCATGCTATATTATAATATGTTATTTAACAATAAAAATATTTAATATGATACTTTGTTCACTTCAAATATAGATAGAAATCTTCTTGTAATAAAACATGCAATTATGTGTGCAACTTAACTTCATTAATCCTACATTTTATATCTTCATGAATTTTTTTTCTCACGATTCAACAAATTACAGATTTTCATATACTCCTCCTAATTTATGGCATACCGAACTAGTTATAAATGATACAACATTTCATTTTTTATGATTGTATATTAAAAACACTTGGAGTAAATAAAATTTGTGATCAATAAAAACATTCTTTCTAGGATTAGTTTTTCCAATTTTAATGGAATATTTCTTTAATGCATAATTTTTACAAATTAAATGAAATAAATAAAATGTTTACAAAAAAATTCAATGTCATAGAAGTCCCTGTAATAGAATTTTTCTAGATTTCTTGAAATAGGTGTTGAATCCTTCAATTGTAACTAATTTGTCTTCGACCCTATCGCTTCAGAAGCATATAAATAGAGGTAGGGAGGTCCATGAGAGGGGACTTGAATCTTTGCATTGTTACACTGGAGGAATTGGGACTCTCTGTGCCCACACCTTTTCCCTAGAAGCTTTATCCTTGTGTTGCAAAGCTTGGAGGCTAAGTTCCTTGGAGAAGAGAAGTAGTAGAACCAGATCAAGGTTTCATGAGGTGCCTAACTTGAAGAGAAGGTATATTTGTACTTTTTTTCAAGATTAATAAAAATGTGATGTCCTTCTTTTTCCCAAATCATTGTTCAATGTGTGATTGAATATTTGTTTATGATCATAAGATGATGTTATTCATATCATTATTTCATTTTTATTTGATTATCATTGTTTTATATGTGGTCATATTGGTTTGAGGAAGGTATAATTCATTCTGTAGGACTCTTGGAGTAAGAGGAGCAAGAGGAGAAAGAAGAGGATTGGAGGGCTGCTTGGATCAACCTTCGTTTGTTAAGGTATGAACCATTCTAATCTCTGAATCTTATTTATATTTACTTGTAGAACCATTTTCATCCACCTTTCAACCCTAGTACCTTGATGGCCTCTTAAACCCTAGTCATAGGAAACTTTCCTCTACAACACATTAGGAGTTAATACAGGTTCTTCTGGCACATATACTGATGCATTATTTGATTTGCATTGTCTCTTAAGTGTCATGGATTCCAATCTTAAAATTCTTCCTCACACAGGTTCACCTTAGTAAGATCTCTGTAAATATGAAGGAGTATTTAGACTAGAAATATTCATGTATTATAAATGTATCCCCACATTCTCACATCATTAATGCATTATGTGCTTTGTGGATTTTACCTAGATTTGGTCCATCTTTGAAAACTTGAATGTTTCTATTTTCTCAATATTTTGTTGATTTGGTATAGATTCAATTAATCATTGGTTGTCATTTAATGTCGATTCCTCCCAATAATCAATTACCAGTATGAACACTACTTCACTAATTCATAAATTCTTCCCTTCCTATCGAATGCAACACATCTTGCTCTGAGAATGAGATTTAGAGTTTATGACAGTACCTTGGGGATTGCATTCATTAGTGACAATTTCCCTTTCTATTGGGTAGTGGGAATACCTTACTATCTCCTACTCAATGGATTCTACAAGTGTTCGACTTCAAGTCCTTGTATTCACACTTGTTATAATGTATTAAGTACCTTGGGGACCATTTTCATTCATGGTGGTTTCCCTCGCGTTTGTTAACGGTTCTCATTATTGACCGGTAATCAAACGGTTTCCTCCATGTTCGACTTCAACTCCTTTATTTGCATGGTTAGGATTCGTACCTTTTGGGCAGTTTGAATTGAAGACCTTGGGCCGACAGTAGCATCGTTATCTTTTGCTATTTCTCAAGTTGTGCAAGACCTTGTCACACTTCATATAACATTTTGCTGAGACATAGCTCCACCTTGTATTTTTGTGGCTATGATTGATTGTTGAGCATGGATCCATCTTGTTCGTTTATGGTCATGACTCCTTTCTATTTGATATGGCGCCTTTTTGCATATTGAGCGACCATGATAGTTTCATCAGTTATACATATGTTGGATCCCTCTGTATATTTATGGTAACATTTTGTAGATGGAATTTTATGTCCCAAAGATCAGTTTTGTCTGACATTTATCTCTCTTTCAGGTACCTTTGTTCGAGGCTTTTGATCTTAGATTCTTTTCTCTCTCTATACTCAGTTGTTTCCTCTATAATGTATTTTGGCTATTATATTCCCCTCTAAACTCATACATTAGGGGGAATATGTTATAGCTCAAAATTACACATCTCTTCCTGTGACAACTTTCTCATGATTCTGTCACATGTTGACACTTCCACGATGACACTTCATGAAAGTCACTAAAAAAACACCTAACTTGGAGGACCCATATATGGAGTTCTATAAGTCCATTTGACCTCTTCTCTACACCATTGGAAATTTATTTTAGTTAGACAAAACTTTATTCAATAAATAAAAGTCTGAAAATTCTTAGAAGTACCCTAAAAATGATATTTGTTATGTACATGTGAGTTTCCTTAAGGAAACCTGCATGTTGCATGCGACTTGTCTACATAATACTCATGTGTTCCCTAAATACGTGACTATTTTCATTGAAAATCATGTGTCATATGAAAATATTTTCATTTCAACCCCTGTGTATCCCCTAACACACAATTGATGTCTCTGCAACATGTGTGTTCGTCCTGTAGATGTCAAAAAAAGACGTTTTTTGAAATTTGGGCAGTTTGGGTGGTTATGAAACTGAATCCTTCAATTGTAACTAATTTGTCTTCGAACCTATCTCTTCAAAAGAATATAAATAGAGGTAGGGAGTTCCATGAGAGGGGAATTGAATCTTTGCGTTGTTACGCTAGAGGAATTGGGACTCTCTGTGCCCACACCTTTTCCCTAGAAGCTTTATCCTTGTGTTGCAGAGCTTGGAGGATGAGTTCCTTGGAGAAGAGAAGCAGTAGAACCAGATCAAGGTTTCATGAGGTGCCTAACTTGAAGAGAAGGTATATTTGTACTTTTTTTCAAGATTAATAAAGATGTGATGTCCTTCTTTTTCCCAAATCATTGTTCAATGTGTGATTGAATATTTGTTTATGATCATATGATGATTTTATTCATATCATTATTTCATTTTTATTTGATTATCATTGTTTTATATGTGGTCATATTGGTTTGAGGAAGGTATAATTCATTTTGCAGGACTCTTGGAGTAAGAGGAGCGAGAGGAGAAAGAAGAGGATTGGAGGGCTGCTTGTATCAACCTTCGTTTGTTAAGTTATGAACCATTCTAATCTCTGAATCTTATTTATATTTACTTGTAGAACCATTTGAATCCACCTTTCAACCCTAGTACCTTGATGGCCTCTTAAACCCTAGTCATAGGAAACTTTCCTCTACAACACATTAGGAGTTAATACAAGTTCTTCTGGCAGATATACTGACGCATTCTTTGATTTGCATTGTCTCTTAAGTGTCATGGATTCTAAGCTTCAAATTCTTCCTCACACAGATTCACCTTAGTAAGATCTCTATAAATATGAAGGAGTAATTAGACTAGAAATATTCATGTATTATAAATGTATCCCCGCCTTCTCACATCATTAATGCATTATGTGCTTTGTGGATTTTACCTAGATTTGGTCCATCTTTGAAAAATTGAATGTTTCGATTTTCTCAATATTTTGTTGATTTGGTATAGATTCAGTTAATCGTTGGTTGTCATTTAATGTCGATTTCTCCCAATAATCAATTACCAGTATGAACACTACTTCACTAATTCATAAGTGCTTCCCTTCCTATCACAATATCTTTATACACATAGTTTTTTTTGAAACAGATTCATATGTCTAAGAATTATTCTAGAGATGAAAAGAACATGGATTGATCATCCAAAATTCTCGTGTATTTATTCATTTGAACGGACCTAGTCATTTATAGGCTACTATTCTTCCTTCTCCAATACATCATACATTTCTCCCCATTTTGAGCTTCTGAAGTATTTCTTTTGTACAAAATAGGATTAGAATCCTAACTTGTCTTCTTTCTCCAAAATTTATGGGGATTTCTTGACTTTTCACAAATTTGAACTTTGTTGCCAACTTTATTGCACTTGTAATAGATTATAATATTACAAGTCTTTCTAGTATGTCCATTCCTTGTGTGTTTCCAGCATAGTATATTTTTGCACAAACACAACTCTCTTTGTTTCTCAATAGATACTCCTTCCTTGTCGATTACATCCTTATATCTTATACCAAATTTGTTAAGGGGTGAAAATTGCTTGCTCAATATTTCATTTAGTATTTATGTACTTTTGGAAAACTTGTCATTTGTCTTAAGTTGAGTTTGCAATCTTTCAATTTATTGCTCCTTTCCCATAAATACTTCTTATGTTCATCAAACAATTTCTTATACTTTGAATTTTCTTCTTTGAGAGTGATGGTCTTAGGTCATTCAGTTTGAAATTGAATATGATGTTCATTGATTACTCTGCATGTTTCATCACCTTGCTTTTAAATCTTTTGGATATGGTCCTTTAATGACAAGATCACTTCATTTGATCTAGCAACTTCTTTCTTCTTTTCTTGTTCAGTATCTTCCAATTGCTTATTTAGAAGTGTGATTTTTTTGGATAGCTTCTAATTTTTTGTTGTTACTTGTTCAAGTTTTCCTTCTAGAGTGTCAATCTTTAGTTTCTTAGTCTGGCAATTTTTATCCATTTTATGTAACTAACTTGTCAAGTAGGTTGCATATGCCTTTAATTATTCTTATTTCCTTTTTAGTGTCTGCATGATATTTGTGGCAAATATTTTTACATTTTCTACTATTTTTCTTCGAGTGTGATTGATATCTCTTGCATTTGTGATCGAAATATTTCTAAACTACAATTTTCTTATAACCATGATGCTTATTTTACATCCATAACTATGCAAAGATTAGTCTTCCAGTGGTCAAATTGTTACTGAAGAAACTTGGCTATGATACCAATTGTTGGATTTATCTTATATACTGATAAGGGGGGTGAATCAGTATATAGTGCATATTTCAAATTATTTCACAATTAAACCATTTTCACCACTTAAAACTTTTCAACTGAAATAATAATATCCACAGTTGCGTACAGAAGATGAAGAATATATATCTATATACACATATATATAATGAATTATAACATCAGTGGGAGAGAACAATCTCCAAACAGGAGCACCAACTCATCTAAGCTCCATCTTGATCCATAATCAATAGCCTATTGGTTACAGGAACTGACTTGTAAAGACTTCGATATGTGCAAGCACCAACTCATGAAATTTAGGCACCAACCCGAACATATGTCTATCTATATGCGTAAGCTATGACTTCCAAAAATAATGCACCAACCTATGTAAGACTGCATTCTCCAATTGTTTCTTTAGCTCCAGTTGAATGGAAGAACCAAGTCCCAAATTATATTTACCAACTATGAATGGAAGGAGGATCCACCCCCCTATTTTTTTTACCATCTACCATTGAAAGGAAGCACTAACTCCCTTATTGTTTTACCATCTACGACTGGATGAAAGATTCAACTCCCTCTTCCTTACCTCATCCTGCCTCCCTGAGAATTTTTACCATCACCTACTGGAAGGAATATCCAAATCCCTTTTCCTTTCCATGTACTACCTCCCTTAGAAAAATAAGTGTGTATCAAATAACTATAGTATACAATTTTCCTTATCTATGATATGCATCTTTGCTAAACCGCAACTATTGTATTTCTTCTGGTCCGTGTCTTTCCCTTGATTATCTGCATCAAAATAGATAGTTTCCTTATATGTGATGTGTGACTATATATGTGACTTATTCAATCTATTTGCATCACACAATCTTCATATATCTATACTTATGCACTCCTTAGTCCATTCTGCAATTAAGAGGTATTTGTCATTTATTGAGTAGCATCTTCACACATCCCAAATATAGGGTATCATTTTACTTTATGCACTTCTTGTTTTCATCCTTTGTTGATATGCACAATTTTTCTTTTCTTCATAAAAAATCCTTTTGTGATTAATGAGTCGTTGATGCCCCAAGAAATCAAAGCTTGCTCAAAACATATTATCTTCAAGTCTTCATTCTACAAGCTTACTACAACACGTCTATCTCTTGAGTATTATTACTACTTCTAACTCAAGAGATGTGTACACTCTTTTGGGTTCCTTAAAAGTTGTGATTCCCCAACTTATTTGCTTATTTATTAAGTTATATTATATGTCAGTGTGCCACTTATCGCAATTCAACTTTATGGATTCTAGCGCACATATGCCAATTTCTTTGTGGGTTTTTCACATGCAAGTCCATATTCTGAGTGGTATTTGTGTACATCCTTAACTTTCACATATTTCTTTTAAATTCTTACATAAGTCCCACATATTGGAAGTATTTGTGCACATCCTTGTCTTTCATACTTGTTGATGACTTGGGTTGTAGGTTGCTGGAAAAACTACAAGGAAATCAGCAGAATGAAAAAGTCCAACCATAAAGGCTTGGAATCAATCCCACACAAAGATGATCCTATCCTCGAGTTGTTTGGGATGACTAATTCCTATGGATACAAGGCCTCCTTTGGCAAAAATATTTGTCAAATCTATAAGATCCATTTTTAGGAAAAGTGAGAAAAGATTCAAAGTAACTGATTCCTAGACTATCTGTTTAAGAAAATTTAAGCATGGTAAAAGGCAGGTTAAAGATAGGACAGTTTCAAAATATAATAGGAAAAATAAACTAATTACTCAATGTACAAAAATGCAAATTAAGATCAATCTCTTTGACCAACTTTAAACACATCTCACAAAAATACAATTGTAAAAGGCTTATCCAAATGTTACAGATGTAAAACCTGTCCAAGAGGCAATACTAATTGACAAATCAGTATCAGATATCAATGACTAATCATCAGTTGTAAAATAAACCATGTGGATCAAACAAAAACATTCATTTAACACACATTCAATATGCCAATTTTGTAAGGAAAAATCAATACGTGAACGAACACATTAATAGATAAACAACTAATAATTGGCATGCCAAATAGATGGAAGAAGGACTAGAATTCATTAAAGACATCTAATGAACAACCATGAAACATAGCATAAAATGACTGTAATTTTATTAACTTGCAAAAAGTTACGAAATACAAAAAATCACAAGCTTTCCTGTTATGCACTTGGCAGTCTGTTCTTCAGTATTACTTCTAGGATTAATCTCCAAAGTTCCTCCCCTACTTGGGAAATTCCTTCCCTTTAAATAATATTACATATTTTACAACAAAAAAAGAATTCCCAAGATGTGGGATTACAAAATAAAGTAGTTTCAATTTTTTCCAAGGGAAAAATGCCACTTGGCATCTAGGTCCATCAAATCATCAATGTCCTAATAGTCTGTATGTTCTAGGTGTACTTCTGTCCTGCAGATTTGGGATGCAATCTCCCTCTTCTTGAATTTCTTCCACTCTCCAAGGTAAACCTGTATTTTGTTCAATTTCTTCCAAATTGAGCTTAGGGGGAATTTCTTGGTCAATAAGATCTAGATAAGGAAAGTCCATAAAACTGAGTAAGGTTTCAGCAACCAACCACCTACGTCTGCATGCCATATGTCCACCTTTGATGATGGATTATACCACATCACATATTCTTTTCTAGGTCTTGATCGTAACTTTAGTTTTCTTGGTCTGAAGTTTATCCATGACTGGGAAATCATGTGATCTGTCTTTGATATGCTTCTTGCAGTCTAATACATTGTTGAAAGCCTTAGATGCTTCTATTCTATGAGTATGATGATCTTGAAGGACATCAGATTCTTGCTCAAATGAGTTGTATAATTCATGCCTTTCATTGAAACCTGCATACAAATTGGCCATAGACTGTCATAAGTCATCATGGAATCTACAAGATAACCGTTTAAATTCTTATGTTGTCAATCTGGAGAAAGAGGAAACAACTGAAACTAGCTGAGACTCCTTGATCTGTTGCTCAAGGGTAGCAATATTGTTTTCATGTTGTTGATTGAGAACATCTGACTTCTCAAGCTGATGCTTGAGATAGTCATTCTTCTTGTGCAACTGTTTCATCTTCTCTTCATGCTCTTGCTTCTGAAGCCGGACTTCTTGTTTATGGTGTGCCTCAGCTACTACCAAGTCCTGTTTGGTCTTTTGTAGCTCTTGTTATTTTTCTAAAATATCTTTATTCAGCTATCACACTGTTGCAGCTGTAACTGTTCTCCCCAAATTCTTTAAATTTTGGACCCCCCTTTATGATTTTAATGTTACGTTGAATCAATTGGAGCCGTGAATTTTTGGTCATGCTTTAATTTTGGATGATTTTCGAAGATGAACTCTCGTCCTGTTTCAGAAATTGCTTGTGTTGGAAATTGTTTCGGGTTGCAGATGTTAGATTCTAGTTTTTTTTAGTCGAAGATGAATCGGGTCAAGTGTTCTTTGAAAAACGTTGTTCCGGAGGTGAAACAGTTTCAATCATTGCCAATTTTTTAAATTTTTAAAACACTTATTAGTTTTATCTGGTCGGAGGTTTATTGGCTTGTTCTCCAACCGTTGCAGAGAAGTAATCAACTTTAGCTTCTTTATTCTTCTTTGATGCATTTGTCTCAATCGGTTGATTTTTGGTTTCACGTAGGAACGTCTTTTTATTTCATTCTCCGCCGTTGCGGACGACAGACTATGAAGTCTCCCGATCATCGCTTTGACTTTTCAGACCCCGCATTGTTGTTTTCGCCGCTCTTTAAGTCTTGGGTTTCCATCATTGCGGCTACCGAAAACACTATCCTTCTGGTCATTTAGTTGATTTCTCCTCCGATGTAGACCTTTCCTATTGCAGACTATCTATAACCTTCTTCTCTTCCGTTGCTGCGGCTATGCAAAGCACTTGGCTTCCGATATCAATGTCTTTCTGACTTTCGATTGGAAGTTTTCCCGCCCACAACTTAGGTCGTAACTTTTTCGACTCTGATACGCCTAAGTGTTTTCACAACACCCATTACCTTTTAAAGCCTGCCTATGCGGTTGTGGATAGGTCTACCCTACCGTGTTAGCAGTAATGCAGCGCATGGCCTTTCTTGCTGCTTAGCCGTTGTAGTTGATATAATTTAACGTAGTTGATTTTCTTGAAAAATACTGTCCCAATGAATGATTGTTGTCATTTAATTGTAGGAGCGTTCAGGAGATTATTCAGACTACCGCGGCGTGAAGGTATAGATGGGAGACAGGATCGCAAGGAGGACAAGCAAATTAGAAGACAAAGCCAATAGCGACAAAGGTGCAAACTTGAAAGACAGAATCAGAATATTCCTTATATTACTGCTACAAGGAGACATAACTAAAGGATAGAGTTGAGGAGAGTTGACCGAAGAGTGACAAACAAAGTTTTCTTAAATCAAATAAATACAAGGCATAACCGGTGACGATAGAAGCCTAGGCTTGGGAAAGGGCCTGTCAGTCACTAAGTTGGCCTGGTTCTATGAAGTACTCATTAATCTTAATTCCAAATGTAACGTATTACGCGAATCATGAGCACTGATAAGAAAACAAAATTGGGAAACTAAATGGTTGGAGGAAGCCGAAGAGTCATCAATGGGCAGCCCAACAGTTTGATTGTTCTTGTATAAATATAGGATATTTAGAGAAGAAAATGGCTTTTTCCCAGTTAGACATGTAAAGAGATATTGTAAGAAGAACTACTTTTTTTTGCAATAAAGAATTATTGTTTGCCTGTCGGAGAAAGTTTGGTGGGACGTTCAAATGCTATGCTATGGATTGGTGAAAGATGAACTATTTCATTTTTCTAGTTTTTGTCCATTAACTGTGAGATTGTTCTAAATCTTAGAGCCTATTTTCTTGTTTGAATGATTTATGGTTTATTCTGTGAAATTACCACCATGAGTAATGCATGTCGTTCATAAACAATTGGTTATCTGATTGTCTAAATATCTTTAATCGTTCATGTGTTGTAGGAAGGAATATCAGCTATCTGTAATTTCTCTTTATAATGCATGCACAATACACATTACTCATAAATAAGTTACAATTTGGCTCCCCAGGGATAGATGGATAGATAGATAGATAGTTAGTTTTACTTTATTGCTACATATGTGATTTAGATGCTTGTGAATTCTAAGACAAGAGGTAAGAACCTGCACATCATGTTGTGACTACTCCTTACGTCCTTTATCACCCTGCATGGTTAATTAGGCACGTGCATATCATACTTTAAGTCAAAAAATACAAAAAATACGCACGGTGGACCGGGCCGCAACCGGTAAAACCTTTATTTTTTGTTACTTGACCTATGGTAGCCGGACCGCAAACCGAACGGATTCCCTATACCAAACAGTCACGGGCTACTTGGGAATGTTGACTGGGGAGAATCCCTTGTTGTTGTTGCCTGCGAATTTCCAGGCCTCAATAGTTTTGGCGCTAGAAGGAGGGCCGCCAGTGCATGGTTGGCCGAGGAAACCCATTTTCCCTAGATTATTCCACCGGTAATAGTTCAGAAAGTAGTGGGATTCATAATCCAATTCCGAAAGAAAGGGGTAGAGAAAATTTTTTTTTTCTGTCGACAATGAGGTTGTTAATAATATGAGAAGACACACTAGGGCATATGTGCAGAAGATCGAAGGATTGCCGATCATCCCTGAATTTCCCAGAAGAGAATATAAAAGGAAAGATCGACCCATATTGGAAGACTCAGTGCTGGTTGAGGATTGGGAAGAGCTTGTAGAAACAACCCTACATGAAATTGTACTGCCTTTGAATCAAGAAGGCCGAGATACTCCTCATAGTTCTTCTACTCACACTCCTATTTGCTCACCTCCTCACTCTCCACCCAGACTCATGGCAGGCGTAAACGCCAATCAACCACCCAACCCACCAAATCCACCACCTTCCTAGAGAGCCAGATCACCTTTAAACCTGACACCTCCGTTACATGATTTACCTCAAGCCTTTGAAAATATGCTGCCCAAATTTGACCCAAGTGAGAAGATACTAGTAGACGACCACTTGCAAAGTTTTTATTTGGAAATAGAAGGGTTAAGGGCTGGGGAGTATGAAGATGTAGTTTGCAGACTATTCCCACACACCCTTAAAGGAGCTACAGCATCATAGTATTTTGGTTTGCCTGCGAACTCTATCCCTGATTGGGATACCTTCGAAAGGATATTTAGAAGTAAGTATGTGATCCAAAAGACTCATGCAGCCCTCATGAAAGGACTATGCACTTTAAATAAAGAGAGAAAAAAGAAGGTGCACAACTTCACTCAAATATTTGCAGCATACCTCAAGAATTTTTCTGAAGCTGACAGACCTTCAGATAAAGTCCTGATCGAATATTATACTTCAGCTTTAGGACCCGAGCTGGCCATGTTCACCAAAATGAAGGCCAAGCCCACTTTAGCAAAAACTTATGAGGAGGCAGAAAAGGTAGATGCTGAAAGAGAAAGTATCGAAGATTATCCCGAACGCTCAAGAGAGAAAATGGCAGGAAGAAAAGCCTTGTTGTTTACTAAGCCTAAGGAAGAGCAACCACCAAATTTTGAAAGTATGGCAAAAATGATGCAGAAGCTTTCTAACATAATCATAGACCTGGAGAAAGAGAAGGAAACTCAAAACTTCTACAAGCCCTATTACAAGAAAAGAGAGGATAACAATCAGTCCCAACCTCCTCCGCACAATTCAGCATCTATGAATTTAACAGAGGTAGGAATGGACAATTTTTGCACTTTCCACCAACAACCCCACTCTGAAAAGAATTGTCCTCATTGGATAAACTCAATGACGTTGGTTATGAATCAACTGCTGGATTCTAAATTAACAAAATATGGAGATGAAGAAAGAAAAGAAAGTACCACTTCAACGAAGGAACAAGAAGAAGAGACCATGAATCTGTGGAATTCTGTTTTTTTATTCGATGCTGAAGAAGAAAAGAATTGGGGATACAAGGACGTCATGGAAACCAACGTAACAACAAGGAGCCAGGGGTCGGCTAAAGGAAATAGTCTCATGCTCCCAAAGATTAAAAGGCTTCAGAAAAATGTTAAGAAATTCCAAAATAATTCTGCAGCTGATAAAATTCCCGAATTCACCATTACCAGCCAAGATCCTAGGCAGAATGATACATTGGCCAAGCCCAATGAAGAAAAGATGAATGCTAATAAACCACATCCCACGGAACCGCAGATGGATTATGACATCATGGAAGATATAAAGAAGGTAAAGGCAAATGTTTCACTATTTGAAATGTGTAAAGTGCCGCAGCAAAAGGAAAGACTATTCAAAGCGCTTGAAGCATCGGATGAGAGGCTGCCCGCTGACAATCGGCCTAAAGAGGAAGAAGAAATCAGAGAAACTAGCATTGGAGGTAAGTCTAAGAACAAAAATACACCTTTCCTCCTCACTTTTGAAATTTTTAATCACAACGTACATAATTTCCTGGTATACTCAGGGGCGTTGGTTAACGTCATGCCAATATCAATCTGTAAAAAGATAAATAGGAAGCCTAAGCCATCCACGTGGAGGGTTGTTCAGTTGGACAGGATGAATGTAAAGGTAATTGGTGAGATGGAGGATGTCCTAGTCTGCCTGTCGTCGAATGATAAAGTGTTCCAAGTCATTGATATCGTGGTGGCCGATATACCAGACACTTATGGGCTTGTCCTTAGCAGAGACTGGTCAGCAAAACTAAATGGATATTTTTCCTCGGATTGGTCGCATCTGTGGCTGCCGTATAAAGGGAGAATGAACCAAATTAAAATTTTGAGGGAACCTCACATGAAATACAATGTCACTCAACTTGAGGAAAAGAATGAACTAGTGGATTCTATGTTGGGAAATTATTTTATTGAGTTCGAACCAAGAAATTACCAAGCAGAAGAAGCCAGCAACATGTCAGACACCCAGCCTGATCTCCTTCGATTCTCACAGGCTGATGAAATCAACTGTAAATTAGTAGACTTAGCAGTAGGAGTAGATTCACATGCAGTAGCGAGTGATTTCTAGACATTATTTTTTGATGGCTCTAAGACATTAGAAGGGTCAGGGGCCGGTTGTGTCCTTATCGACCCTAAGAAGAATAAACATTTTCTTTCATGTAGATTAGAGTTTGAATGTATGAATAACACAGCTGAGTATGAAGCGTTGGTGCAAGGATTGAGAAAAGCAATCGAATTAGAGGTAAGTAATCTGAAAGTTTTTGGAGATTCTGAAATAATTGTAAAACAGATTCGGAATCAAATACATTGTATTTCTGCCCACTTGAAAGCTTATCAAAATGAGGTATGGGATCTGCTCAAATGTTTTAACGCATTTAATATTGTTTCAATTCCAAGACCAAAAAATGCAGCAGTTGACTTGCTAGCCACATTAGCTGCTAGGCTTGTGCCTACTAATAATCGGTGCTCCGTTGAACTGCTTTTCAGGCCCTCAGTCCCTGATATGATTACCAACTTACGAGTGTTCGATGACGATCAACAGATTATAGAATGCTTAACAAATGACGAGGTATTTAAAGGAGCAATTATGGACGATGAAGAACATCAGGCCAAGCTGAAGTATGATAATTTCATCCCTAAAGGAGTCAAAACCTTAGAAAGAATGTTCAATCTAAATGAAAAGTTTAGAAGGCCAGCAAACGTGAAGACTCACAGCTCATCTCTACAGTTCAAATTGATAAATTTAGGGACTGAGACAAATCCTAAATATGTGAATCTTGGCAAATGTTGTTCACCAGCCGAAAGAGACAAGTTCATCAGTCTTTTTAATCAATATAAAGATGTTTTCACCTGGACATATGAATATTTGAAGACATATGACACTAGCATCATCCAGCATGTCATCCCCATTAAATCTGGTGTCAAACCTTATCAGCAACCTTTAAGGAAAATGCACTCCAAATTGGAACCTCTGATTCAGAGTGAAGTTAAGAAATTATTGGACGCTAGGATCATTTTTAAGGTTAGACACTCTGAATGGGTCTCAAATTTGGTACCAGTGAGAAAAAAATCTAGAGAAATCAGGCTATGCGTGGATTTCAGGAATTTGAATCGCGCTTCACATAAAGATAACTATCTTGTTCCACCCATGGAACAACTACTACAAATGGTCTCAGGTTCTGAACTATTTTCTTTATTGGACAGTTTCTCAGGCTACAATCAAGTATTAGTAGCTGAAGAAGACAGATTGAAGACAACATTCAGGACCAGATGGGGAACCTTCACTTACAGAAGATTTCCCTTTGGGATTATAAACGCTGGAGCTATGTGCCAGAGGGCTATGGACATATATTTCCACAGTTTGATTGGCCGTAGTGTTGTGATATACCTCGATGATATTATGATATTCTCAAAGAGGAGAGAAGAACATGCATTCCATCTAAGGCATATTTTTGAACGATGTCAAAAATATGGCATCTCACTCAATCCCAAGAAGTGTGTGTTCGCTATCACAGAGGGTAAGTTGCTAGGGCATGTAGTTTCAAAGAAGGGAATATCTATAGATCCGGAAAGGATCAAAGCAATTGAACAGATTCCCTTGCCCCATAATAAAAAAGGGATGCAATCATTTATGGGAACAATAAACTTCGTGCCAATATTTGTGCCTGACTTCACTCAGATTGTCAAGCCTCTGCAGCAAATGGTGAAGCAAAGTGCACAATTCAAATGGATTGAGATTGAGAAGAACGCATTTAGCAAAATTAAAACTCCTATTGCACACACACCCTCCCTAAAAAACCCAGATTTCGACAAAGATTTTATTCTGTATACCTTTGCATCCGATGATTCACTAGAAGCTGTGCTTACCCAAAAGGAAGATGGGGGGGATGAATTCCCAATATCTTTCATGAGAACTGGTCTATAAGGGGCATAATTAAATTACCCAGCTATTGATAAACAAGCTTACGCAGTATTCAAAGCAGTGAAACAATTCAGTCCCTATATATTAAAAAATCGAACCAAGGTGATCGTCCCATACCCAGTTGTGAGGTCAATTTTTGTACAAAAGAAGTTAGGAGAAAGAAGGAGCAATTGGGTAATAGCTCTTCAAGAGTATGACCTTGAATTCAAGCTAGCTTCTATAGTTAAAGGGCAGGGGTTGTGCAAACTAATGACTGAACATGGGAACAATGATGAACACGCCCGGGAAGACGAGGCTGAATTACATTTGTTGGATGTATGTCCTTTGTTCACAGCCCCCAAATCTTGGTATAGAGACCTCGTGCATTACCTGTAGGCAGGGTTGTTTCCCGAACATTGGAATTCTAAGCAAAGAAGAGCGATGCGCCTCAAATCAGCCTCCTATCAAATTGTTGAAGGAATATTATTCTGAAAAAACTACGACGGAGTTCTTCTTAGATGCTTATAGAAAGAAGATGCGATGAAAGTAATGACATATTTGCATGACGGACCTGCTGGGGGACATTTTTCAGGAGATACCACTGCTCACAAAATTCTCAGGGCCGGTTACTATTGGCCCATGCTTTTCAAATATGCACATGCCCATGTCCAGAAGTGCAATATTTGTCAAAGGTGTAGTGGAAGGCAATCTAAAGCAGCCGCAGTACTGAATCCTGTGATGATCACAGAGCCATTCGAAAAATGGGGGTTGGATATTATTGGGGAGATAAACCCGAACTCTTCCCTACAACATAAGTAAATTCTAACCGCAACCGATTACTTCACTTGCTGGGTCAAAGCCATCCTGCTGTGCAAAATAAATGAAGACACGGTCATCAACTTCCTACAGGACCACATTATGACCAGGTTTGGAGTTCCAGTTTCTTTAGTCTTTGATAATGCTACTTACTTTTCATCGATTAAATTAACTGCTTTTGCTCATGAGAAAGGAATAAAGTTGCATTACTCTGCAAATTACTATCCACAAGGAAATGGCCTGGCTAAATCTACTAACAAAATCTGATTAGAATTTTAAAGAAGACTGTGATAGAAAACCAGAGGAGTTGGCACTCAGCGCTACCAAATGCCCTTTGGGATGATAGAGTCACCCCCAAGTCTTCGTTAGGAGTGTCACCGTATACCCTTATGTATGGTAAAGAAGCCATTCTTCCCCCCAATATCATGCTACCCTCCTCCATAATAGCTCAAGAGTCTAGAGGGTCAGAGAATGAAGTTTTGTAGATGAGGATATGTAATCTTCTAAAAGCAGAAGAGGCTAGATCTAGGGCCAGAGAGCGCTTTAAACAACAACAAGAAATAATAAAGAGATGGTTCGACAAGCACAAGGCAGGAACAAAGGACTTTGAAGTGGGATATTTGGTCCTCAAGTGGGACCACCCCCATGATGAGAAAGGAAAACACACGAAATTCCAGTAGTTATGGGTAGGCCCTTTCCAGATTGTGGCAAATCTTGGCCCTTCCACTTATAAGTTACAAGATATACAAGGGTGGGAAGAGAACTTACCAATAAATGGTTTAGTTCTCAAGCCTTATTTTTCCTGAGTTTCATTTGTCTTCTTCTATCTTGTATATAAATAATCTGGCTTGGTCGTCTTTTTGAGTCTTTGAGTCATGAAGTTCAGTTTTTTTTTAGTTTAAATTTCTGTCGATTTCAATAAAGGAGGAAAACCCGCAGTTGCATGGAAAACATCAGAATTTTGGTATGATTAAGGTTCCTGGGTATAAGACTGTATATTGCTGCTTGTCTAAAATAATTTCTTCCAGTTTAGCAGTTTTCCTGAATAGCTATGTACGCATTGAAGTCCTATTTAACCCTTGTAAAATAAACTAGAGTCAAAGGGTCTGGAATACTATTTTGAGGCTCCATCCATGTCACATTTAAAATGTCATAGGGGGTGACAGCTAGAGGCCCATGGAAAGAATTATGGGAAACAGTATATTAAATACAAATGATCCCATACCAGGAAATGAATGCCAAAAGGCATATAAGAGTCAAAACTCCTATGAAAGCATCATTTATCAAAATAAATGTTGAATCATATAAGTACTAAATCGCTGAAAGTTCCTCTCCGTCCATGAGCTGAAGCATGAATGCACCCCTCACACAAAAGGACACTTGGGATAGAGGAGCCTGAATTAAAGTTCAGAAAGAAAGGCATGCAGGAGGACTCATTTGAAAAGGACAAAAGTCCAAAAGCACAAAAGTGCTAAAGTGGCATGGGAATGAGGAACAAATGAATATTTGTTTTTACCATATGCTACAATCCTATGGTGCCCAAGCTGGAAGCTACCTGAAGGCACAAGTAACAATGAAACCCATCTCCAGGCCTCAAAAGAGTTATCTTGACTTAAAAATCCTAGTTTCCACTCTCCCAAATCGGACTGTCATCAATGATTAAAGGTACATCCTTTTGTCATTTGAGAAATCCAGATAGTTGGAAGAATTCAATAGGTTCATTTGTTGTTAAACAGTCTACAACTCAAGAAAGAATCGTCCAGAGATCTAGGTTCACCAGGTAATCGCTAGTTGTTGCAGCTGCAACTGTTCTCCCCAAATTCTTTAAATTTTGGACCCCCCTTTATGATTTTAATGCTGCGTTGAATCAATTGGAGTCGTGAATTTTTGGTCATGCTTTAATTTTGGATGATTTTCAAAGATGAACTCTCGTCCTATTTCAGAAATTGCTTGTGTTGGAATCTGTTGCGAGTCGCAGATGTTAGAGTCTGGTTTTTGTTAGTCGAAGATGAATCAGGTCAAGTGTTCTTTGAAAAACATTGTTCCAGAGGTGAAACAGTTTCAATTGTTGCCAATTTTTTAAAGTTTTAAAACACTTATCAGTTTTATTTGGTCGGAGGTTTATTGGCTTGTTCTCCTGCCGTTGCGGAGAAGTAATCAGCTTTAGCTTCGTTATTCTTCTCTGATGCATTTGTCTCAATTGACTGAGTTTTGGTTTTGCATCAGAACTTCTTGTTATTTCATTCTCCACCATTGCGGACGGTAGACTATGAAGTCTCCCGATCATCGCTTTGACTTTTCAGACCCTGCATTGTTGTTTTCGTCGCTCTTTAAGTCTTGGGTTTCCGCCGTTGTGGCTGCCGAAAACACTATCCTTCCGGTCATTTAGTTGATTTCTCCTTCAATGTAGACCTTTCCTATTGTAGACTATCTATAACCTTCTTCTCTTCCGCCGTTGCTGCTGTGGAAAGCACTTGGCTTCTGATGTCGATGTCTTTCCGACTTCCAATTGGAAGTTTTCCTGCCCACAGCTTAGGTTGTAACTTTTCTGACTTCGATACGCCTAAGTGTTTTCGAAGTGCCCATCGCCTGTTAAATCCTGCCTATGCGGCTGTGGATAGGTCTACCCTACCATATTAGCAGTAATGCAGTGCATGGCCTTTCTTGCTGCTTATCCGTTGTAGTTGATATAATTTAACGTAGTTGATTTTCTTGAAAAATACTGTCCCAATGAATGATTGTTGCCGTTTAATTGCAGGAGCGTTCAAGAGATTGTTCAGACTACCGCGGCATGAAGGTATAGATGGGAGACAGGATCGCAAGGAGGACAAGCAAATTAGAAGACAAAGCCAATAGCGACAAAGGCGCAAACCTGAAAGACGGACTCAGAAGATTCCTTAGATTACTGCTGCAAGGAGACATAACTAAAGGATAGAGCTGAGGAGAGTTGACCGAAGAGTGACAAACAAATTTTTCTTAAATAAAATAAAGACAAGGTAGAACCGGTGACGATAGAAGCCTAGGCTCGATAAAGGGCATGTCAGCCACTAAGTTGGCCCGGTTCTATGAAGTAATCATTAATCTTAATTCCAAATGTAACGTATTACGCGAATCATGAGCACTGATAAGAAAACAAAATTGGGAAACTAAACGGTTGGAGGAAGCCAAAGAGTCATCAATGGGTAGCCCAACAGTTTGATTGTTCTTGTATAAATATAGGAGATTTAGAGAAGAAAAGGGATTTTTCCCAGTTAGACATGTAAAGAGATATTGTAAGAAGAACTACTTTTTTTTGCAATAAAGAATTATTGTTTTCCTGTCGGAGAAAGTTTGGTGGGAC
>LPNX010165517.1:20344-44716 GCA_001517045.1 Pseudotsuga menziesii
CTCAATACACATTACTCATAAATAAGTTACAATTTGGCTCCCCGGGGATAGATGGATAGATAGATAGATAGTTAGTTTTACTTTATTGCTACATATGTGATTTAGATGCTTGTGAGTTCTAAGATGAGAGGTAAGAACTTGCGCATCACATTGTGACTACTCCTTGAATCCTTTATCACCCTGCATGGTTAATTAGGCACGTGCATATCATACTTTAAGTCAAAAAATACGCACGGTGGACCAGGTCGCAACCGGTAAAACCTTTATTTTTTGTTACTTGACCTACTGTAGCCGAACCGCAAACTGGACAGATTCCCTATACCAAACAGTCACGGGCTAGTTGGGAACGTTGACTGGGGAGAATCCCTTGCTATTTTTGCCTGCGAATTTCCAGGCCTCAACACACACCAAATCATAATTATCTCTTGCAAAATCCCCCATGGCGGCTGTTGTATCTAAATCCCCTTGTTTGATGTTAGGGGAATCTGAATTCTAGATGAATTGATTAAGAGAAGACACTTGTTTAATTGTGCCTTCCCTCGTTCTCTTAGTTCCTTTTTTCATCATTTCTTTGTCCTTCTTTCTCCAGAAATATTTTCCTAAAGATACCACAACATCCTCACCAAAATTTGCCATCCCTTCAGAAGCTGAAATGGTTTCTTGTTGGGGAGTGACTAGGGGATCGAGTTGGGATTGGGAAACTGGAATTTCCACACTAATGGGTGTAATAATCATGGGAAAAGTGGGGAAAATAGGTGCAAGAGATGAGGAAGAATTGAGGGTAGGTGTATGAATTTGGGAAGAAGGAATTGTAAAAATGGAAGGGAGGTTTATTTGAGGAAGGTGAGAAGGAATGGATGTTGGTGCATTGTGATGTAGTAAGGGGATGTAAAGAATATATGAAGTAAGGGGAAAAGTAGAACTAGGTACATCAATTAGTACCATGGGAGTGCTAGTGGTAGCTTCAAGTATTGGTTTTAAATTTAATTCAGAAAAAGAAAGCTGAAAAAGTGATGAATCAAAAATATTCTCATACATCTAGGTGTTGGGAATAGAAGTTGTCATAGAGGTAGGTATATTTACATGGCATGTGGAAGGCCCACTTTCTTCATCCAAGTCACTATGAATATCATGAATTTCAATTTTAGGTTGTGGTGGAGGTTCTACTTGCTAATTCGGAGGGATCTACATGGAAACTTATTGTTGAGGAACGATTTGAGCTCATGGTGCTAATTGTTCTTCCCTAGGTACTTCCTGAGGTATCTAATGTGGGTCAGCAGCTGGTTCTTCTTGTACCTATTGAAGAACAAAGTGATTTTTCTTCTTATTGGGCTGAGGTTCAACCTCTTATGTCCATGTCTACAGCAGAGAATCGAGATTCTCAGGATATCTCTTGAATTTTGCCCCTTTATGAAGGGTTTCCAACATCTATGAAGGCTAGGTTCTCACAGGAGTTTCCAAGACAGCCTTACCTTTATCCTTTGACTAAGAAACAAGGGAAACAATAGAGCTTGTTGCTTGATATTTTTATTCCTTCTTTATGTTCTTCCTCTAAAGGTTCTCCTCTATGGCCAGCTTTACCTTTCTGAAGTGGAGGGTGGAATCCTTGAGGTCCTTTTGATAATTGAAGATATGAGGTTTCACATATGGATCAACAATATTTCTCAATGCTTCTTGAAAATCGATAGCTGCTTTGTAAATGGAATCATCAGGATCATCCTCATGAGTATATTGAAACTTAGCACGTTCCTGGACAAAGATGTTGGCCAGATATGATTTAGGGTCTTGCATTCTTCTGGGGGATTCCCCCAAGTTCATATTAGCAATCTCTTTACCCAAAAAAGTTGCATGGGTGGAATTCTGTAGAACAAGAGAATCTATGTTCAATGGAAATTGAGGCCAATCTTTTCTTTTATTCCAAGATAGCTTGGGAAAAACCCCATAAATGATAGTCTGATAGGATACTTCTTGTAATACCATACGATATGGAACTATCCTTGGAAGTAGATGAACTGTGTTACTGATCCAAATTATGATATAGGAGAAATACTATCCAAAATACCAATCAATGTTTAATGCAATCAATACTCTGGCTCTCTCAGAAAATTCTAGAGCGTCTGCTTTGAAAATTTTATGGTACATTGACCCAAGAAACAAGTCACAAATATAATAAATTAAAGGGACAAAAATATCTTCCCACACATGTGAACAATAAATGTGTACTGGGGGAGATTTTTATTCCAATTGCAACCTAAGGTGGGAAAATAAGAAGTCACGCAGAACACATCCATTACATACCTTGACATATAAAATGATGGCTTCCTGGTGGCCAAGGTCTTCTGATACTTTTCAATCTCTTCCTTCAAATTCATAGATAGAATCTGTCCCCAATTGAAGGACTCACCTCTAACTAGAATATGATGGGATACTGAAACCCATTCAACTTTGAACAACGAACAATTTTCCAATCCATACAAATGGGAGAAAATGGCGGCAAGCAATGAGAAAGGTTCCTTGAACCAGGAAACGGGATAAGAATCGCTTGGTCTGGGAACATACTTAGTTGGATTTTCCATGCAGGATTTTACTACCTCCTCATAGTTGAGCCAATAAATGGATTCGTCGAGAAATTTGGAGCTCAGAAGTTGTCTCAGAGGTCCAAGTGCATAAGCCCTGGAAAAAGTCAGGATGCAAAGAGGCCACATGGGTGTGAACAAGGTCATCAAAGATGCGTTCGTTAGGGTTTGCATTATCTAATGCTCACTTAAATGGGTCCATGTAGGGCATGAAAGGAGGTCGTGAAGTAATGTGGTGGAGCTGAGAACTCTGAAATCTTGCATGTCCCGGTCATGGATAATTGTTGAGAAATTGTCATTGTCGAAAATGGTGCAAATTCTCAACCAATCCAAATGGAGGTTTTTAGAGACGTGCCCACTAGTATCAATGAATAATTCAGTGTTGGGGTCTTTGCTCTTTCGCTCCTGCAGAGCAGTTTTTGACCTGGTGTTTCTAGGTGTGGCAGACGCCATTTTTTATTGAAATTTAGCAACCATGGTTAAAAACTTTCTACCATTTAGAAGTAATATAAAAAATGGTTGTGAAGGAAAATACTTACCGGTAGGAAGCTTTGAGAACTAGAAAATTCATGAAAAATATGCAGTAAAAGTATTCAAGTGTAATAAAAACACAAGTAAAAATGGTAAAAAAATCGTAAATTTTAACTGACTAAATATCCCGAAACTCAACGAAAAAATAGATCTAGGCCGTAGATATAGTATGAATGAACAACTGAGATCGAGGCAGGAAACTGAAATGCGAGAGTGAAAAAGTCAAAAAGCTTTGGATTTTGTAGTTTCCACCTTCCGAAATATGCCTTCAGAAAGCAGAAGTTGGAAAGAAAATTATTGACCAAGAAAAATTATAAAAGTTCTGCATTTCACATTCCGCATAGGTGGAAAGCAGAAAGCGGGAAAAAATAAGAAAAGAAAAAGTGCGAAAAATGAATTTTTCGCCTTCCTGAACCCGCCTTAGCGGAAACTGAAATTCAAAATAAAATATAAAGGTTTTATTGTGAACAAATTATTTCCATCTTTTGCAATCTACCTTAGCAGAATGCGAAAGTTGGAAACACAACTTTATATTGAAATAAAAATGACAATCCCACAATCCACCTTAGCGGAAAGCAGAAGTCGGAAAAACAATTTCTGATAGACCCCCCCAAAAAAGGATTTCCACAGTCCGACTTTGCAGAATGCGGAATGCGGGTTGTGGGAACACAAAAACAATACTTACAAAGGAAAAGGCGCTTCTGAAATCCGCAAAACCAAAAAAAACAAGGCTTATGAGGAAATTGTATTAAGTCCAAAACACTATACTCACAGTTTAAGGATTCTTGTAAGAAGATCATAGCTTCACAAGTCAATTTAAAGATTAAGGGGCTCCCATTTTAAATGTATTAAAATAGGATATGTTGTTTCTAGCAACAATACTCTTCTTCAAACTTGTTATACTTGCACATATGACCCATGTTGTAAGTTATTTGTAGAATTTTTTAAGTGCTAGGTTACTTCAATTTCATATTTGCACATACACACATATGGTTTGTTTTAAAGATGGAAGTATCAAACTCAAAAGAGAAGTATTTCAGACCATGGCATTGTGAATTAGTGCATCTGTAGTGGGAATTTCTCCCCTACTACGTGAAAAATCACCTACCCTAGATCAACGAAATTATAGGGTAGAGTTCATGGTGTGAAGTATTTTTCAACCTCGACTTACAATAACAACCGACGATGAACAAAAAACAGAAATATTTTTATAATTTTTATTTTATTATCTAACTAACAAAAATTAACAACAATAGGCATACCTTTCTTTGAAGTGGGTCACTACAGTTGTCTGAGGAAATGGTCTCGCGGATCCACGATTTGGGTCTCCAGTCGTATCCACTAGTGGTTGTCAGATAGGGGGAATCAATCCAAATGGGTATGGATCAAGCTCAACATACACCGTCGAAATGTTATGGTTAAAATGCAAATATAATGGCGTAAGGTTCCAAAGTTGATGAAAAGTATATGACATAAAGTGTTTTTGTGGAGACCTTCAAAATGTATTTATAGGATGGTCCAAGGTTTTTTGACCCATCGTATTTTATTGTGCATGGTATTTATCTATGGTTTTTTACCCATTCTCATTTTAGGGTTTTTTGGTCCATTTTGGAGAGAGTGGGGATAAATCACAATAAATGATCAACTTCCCTTCAGTTATGGGGGAAGGAATAATAATGTTTTGGACCATATTTGGTGGAATTTTAGCTATGAAGGTCGAAATGGAGGAAATAATGGAGGGAATATGATGTATAATTATGGTTTGGACCATAGAGATCTAGGTGAACATTTTTTAGTGTTAACATATTTCCCCCTGATGTGTGAGGGAAGAATCTCATCGTATGACTGATAGACATCATAGGATCAAGGGAGAAATGGTGACAATGGTGGAGAGACTGGAGAGGACTATGGAGGAGTGGAGTCTCCTCATTCGAACTGCAGTGGATTTTGGTTTGTATTTATTCTCAAAAAATGGATGAGGTACATATAATCTCATGCATGTATATGGACGAGGAGGGCATACCCATGCTCATAATAATGCCTCAATATAAAAATGGGGATCAAGTCTCAAACAATGAGAGTCAATCAATACATAGATACAACTGGTATTACATAATGGTGGCGTCAATGGGAGGTTGAGTACATATACTGATCTAAAGAACTGATACATAGGAACAATGGAATTCTCATAGAATGTAATATCACAAAACCTGATGCCCTTCTGAATCTGGAGGTGTACAAAACTATATGGAATCAATGGCTAAGAGTCAAAATATATGAGGTACAATAAGCATCATCAAGTACTGTAGATACACATAATCATATCACTAAGGGGCTTCTGAACACTATCTCCAACGCATCCCAAAAATCACAAGGGACATGAAACTATATGGGTCCCAAAAATAGACTCACCGGTGTGTTATAGTTAGGTGAAAACCGGGGTCTTCGACCAAATAATGAAGGAACCAATACCCTGTATGAATCTCATTAGTGCGATGATGTGAGACAAAACCAATCCAAAAGGAACTAAGGACTCCTTTCAAGTGGTCCAAGGAGCTCATCAATGATGTGGATGAAATCGGGATACAGGGACCTCTAGGAATATCCTCTAGAACATATGTGTTGACGTCGATAGAGGGAGACATGCAACTAACAAGTCAATGAGGTTTACTTGATATAAGCATGAGGGGAACAATGAGAGATGTGGAACATTAAAGGGACTGAGACACTAAATGGGGAACATGGGCAAGGGAGTACAGAAAAATCAAACTTCCTTTGTTTAGAGTATGACGACAGGTATGACCTGGAAGCAAATGATACTGACTCATGGGGAAGGGATCATAGTTGTGAAACCATGGAGATACCTGCAATGGGAAATACATGGGGAAGTAACTAGACTAGTGATATCCAGGGGATGCAAGGGAGACTCATTGCAAAGTACTCTGAACAAAAGTGACCCAATGGAGTGAAGCTCCCATAAGAGGATACTACATGTGATATGTGTGGGAGCCTAAAGGGACAGTTTAAGCCTTCTTCATAGTTTAAGGAGAATGAAGAAGGGATAGAAGTATGCTTAATATGATACTATCTTGTAGATTTTTGTCGAGCCCGAGATGGTAAATGCTCGATGTCGTTTTCATGTTTAGAGAGTCTAAATACATGAAGAAGATTCCAATGGGTCTCTCTTTTGTACAATAGTATCCTAAGTCTAAAAAAAGGAGAAAGGTGTGCAAAAGAGAGCTCTCCCAGCCGAAAGGGTTAGAGATACTTCTTTTATGTTGCTAGTCCAACTAGGATGAAAAAGGTTAATCTATATTGATTGGATGTTAATTCAAATACTTTTATGAGCATGAATGAAACCAAGTGTGCTCGAAGATATTTTCTTTATGAGAGGGATGGAAAAGAGCTTAAATACAACCCATAAATGAGATTTTTTGTATAGTACGATCCCAATATCTAAGAAATCATAAAATGATACAAAGGGAAACATTCCTGGCTGGAAGGTGTCACGGTGACCCTTTTCTATAGATAGTCTACGTAGTACAAAAAGGGAGATAAACGAGGCCACATAGATTCTCTTTCAAATAATTTAACGAGAGTGAAAGGATGTGAACGTGCTCGACAATCTTTTCATTATTTTAGGAGTCATAAAAGAGCTTAATAGAAACTCCTTAATGTTCAGTCAAGAAAGGAGGAATTTTTCGATGTTGTTGGAAGGTGATTTTGATGGAGATAAGTTGCGTAACACCAAGGTTGATGTGCAAGGTTGAAGATGATGTGCATGGGAAAAGATGATGTGCATGGGAAAAGATGATGTGCAAGGTCTAAGATGATGTGCATGGGAAAAGATGATGCGCAAGGCAAAAGATGGTATGCAATGCAGATTGGTTGTAATTTTGTAGCAATTGTTCATTATTTTGTATTTTTTGGTCCATGTAGTTATGAAGTTGACCCAAGTGGACCATTTTGCAAAAGGCGCAAGCCTATAAATAGAGATAGGATTGTAATGTTGATACACTTTTCGGATTGAATTGTACTTTGCGGAAGACTGTTGTATGTTTTTTCGTAACTGTGGAGATGTTTTGAGAACTTGTTTTGATGCAAAAGTAATATGACATGACGAAGTATTGATGAAAACATTGTGTTTTATCTCTTTTTTCTTTCCTATTTTCTCTATGACATGATGTGAATGAATCGATACCGCAGTATGATGGCTCTTTCTGAATGATGCAATGTTTTTGTGTTTAAAATCATGTTATGGTGATAGATATATTTATAAGTAATTATCTTGTTGTGATCTGAATGTGTTAATATGATCTGATGATTGATGGTATGGATCTATGATAATAAATCCTTGTTTGGATCTCTAAGCTAATGATGCGATAGATAGAAAGTAGATGCACAAACCCTCCTTACTATGAAAACGTGGTTCCGACGATTCTCCATTGGACACCTCGTTTGATACCTCATCTATTTCACAGGTGTTGCTGGATAGGGTAAAACTTGTTTGGGTCGGTGCTCAGGGAGATCGTTGAGTTAAGGGTGTTGATAGAGAGTGAAACCCTATCGACGAGTCTATGTGAACAAATGGTTTCGTTGTCAGAACCCGTAGTATGAGGAGAAGGAGGACATGTTGTGACATCCTACAAGACCAGAGATTCAATATTGGTTCAACTAGAAGGCTCAAGAGTTTGCAGCATAGGAGAATCAAAATTATGGGTTGACGATAGAAGAGTGGTTGGGGTGGTATCTCTATTATGATCTCCATGAATATTTATTCTCTAAGTTTATGAGCATATTGTATGAGTGGTTGGCATAGTTGACCTATCAAAAGAAAAAATTTCAAGGAGGTGATCCCACTTGCTAGACCCCAGAGTTGATCTAGCAGCTGCAGGAGGTAGATAACAGAGCATCAAGGGTTGTCGAAGTGTGTCTTGAAAACATATTCAAAGGATACATCACTGAGTTCGCAGTCAACATAGTCAATTCTTACAGTGACGCAAAAAATGAGTTCTTCAAAGGTCCAGGAGGTAGATTTTTGTTACCTTTGAAATTGTCAATTAAGATACTCATCTGTGAAAAAGGAATATTGAATATGAACTCCGATGAGTAGAGAAATGGTGTGCGGAGGTTGGGGGTACCATGGAGATGAGTTTTGAATGGAATGATACAGAGTAGATGGATGGGATTTATGATGAGACTGTGAGGGAAGTCAAGGATGGGCGTGGTATTCTATGAATTGGACCAAGGTTTCAGCAAGAGAAGAGGAAGAGGACTGAGGAGAGTCTTGTTGTGACTGAAACAAGGAACTATGGGATAATATCACAAGGGAAGAAGTGACCCTACAATGAAGAAGGAGAGGACCAGGCTATTCCCAAGCCCAAAGAAAGACCAACCTCGGGAAAAAACATACCCACACCTCCGTGGACAACACCACACTTAGGAAGAAATACTAGATCGACACCAAATTGTTCAACATTTCATCAACACTCTAATAGTAGTGGATCAGCGAACATAGGAAGAAGGCCTAGGATGGTGGACGATGATGTAAAGTTACCTATGTTTCATGGGAAGGGGACCGAGGATCCCGAACAATACTAGTTTTTTTGTGAAGTAGTTTGGACTATAAAGAAGGCTCAAGATGATGATGTTAAGAAAGGTCAGTTGGCAACAAATTTTCAAGGTCACGCACTGGACTGGTACATGAAGTTTGTACAAGTTACCATAGGGAATCCAATGAAGACCTTGGAAGAGATCAGAACTGGATTGATTGAAGACTTCAGAAAGCCTAAGTATGAGGCACAATATATCATGGAGCTAAAGGAGATCAAGCAATATCCAAATGAATCCGTCTGGATTTTGATCAATGGTTTAAGGCATTGATGGAAAAAGTAAATTTTGGAATGAGTGATGTACAACACAAGGAGTGGTTCATTGCGACATTAGTACCACATATCAGGATGCCTTTGCTGCAACAAAATATTGTGACACAGAGCGAGGCTCTAGAGATCGCAATGAAGCTGGAAGCTTCACCTGTTGGTGAGACTGGAATTGGTATGAATAATATTCAATCGCAACTAGAGAATATGATGATCCAATTGCAAGACATCAAGAAGGGAAGGGAGTATTGTGAAGAAATATTGTGTACTCGATATCCTACAGAGGCACATTACAAATATTAGTGCCCAGATTTATGAAATTATCTACTATTGGGAGCTATGAATCCACTAAGTCATGGAGGCATACCATGGTGTCACATCTGTCAAGTTCATGGACATTTACACGAAGACTGTGTGTTTATGCAAAATATGGTATCGAATCCTACAAATTTGTATTGCACATTTTTTTGATATGTTAGGAATCAAGATAAGGACTATCGAGCATATTATTTTTTCTAGGAGAGTACAATGGATGCGTATTATGTGAAGGGATAATACCATCGGCCAGTGGAGATACCACCACCACAGCATCCACCACAGGTGGTACATCCACAACCGTAGCCATAGTTTGTACCATGACTATAGTTATTGTACCACAACCACAGTTTTCTTCGACGCATCTACAGTATAACTAGATGTAGTATGCTCTACAGCAATCACAGTATACTCAACCATAGTACGTGAAACCACAACTAAATCTCCCACTGTAGTAGCAGTTCAATCAACTGCAGTATCAATAGCACGGAGGCTTTCACAGAGGATTCTGGGAAGGACGAGGTAGAAGTTTTGGTCAAGGAGGAGGATGAGGTCATGGACCTGTGCAATGTTACAATTGCAAAGTGTTGGGGTACTACTAGAGAGATGGTCCAAACTTGCAGTCGCAATGTACCTATTGTACTGTTGAAGATCACATAGTTCAATACTATCCACAACTAATTATGAAGTGGAAAGCAAGGAATGTTCCACCACCCCAGAACCAGAACAAGAATTCCAATCAAAATGAGAATCAATGAGAGAATCCACCACCAAACCAGAACCAAGGACCAACAGTTGCGAAGATCTCAATAGAACCCAAAGTTCAATATGTTGATGTTGCTATTATTACTTGTGGAGGTGCGACGACAAGAGATGATGGCCTGATTCCACAAGTTCGATTGGTTGGACTGTAATCTGATGTCGATGTTATTTGAAGCAAGTGATGCTATAAGAAGAGATCCAGGTAAGTTTCTTGTTTATGAAATGCCACCTGTTTTTTGTTTAGCTTTGGTAGCAGGACCATCGCGACAGCATGGTACCTTGCAAAAATTGTTTGAATGTTGTATGTCACTAGAAAAATATCTTAATGTGCCCGCTGAGATCACGAGTCGGTTTCATTGACCAGAGAAGGGGAAGAAGGAGTTTCTTGTGAACTCCCTTCACAAGAAGAAAAATGGGAATTAAATGAGAATGAATATCCATATTGGGGATTACGAGGTAGCTTCATTTATTCTGTATCTAGGCTTGGATGTCAACATTATGATGAAGAAATCATGGGAAAAGATGGGGAAACCACATCTGTTTTGGTCCCTTGTACAACTGCAATTGGATAACCAAGCCAGAGTGACACCGATTAGGAGAGTACTATGTCTAGTAGTGGAAGTTGAAGGAATGAGGACTTGCGTGGACTTCAATGTTATCGATATTGTTGATGAAGGAAGCTCATATCTCACACTGCTGGTGATTGGATGGGCTAATGACATCTTTGCGATGATCAACTTCAAGAAGCATGTGATGAATTTTGAGAATTGTGATATCATGGTCATAGCCCCGATGGATCCAAATGAAGGAAGAAGGTATGTTGAACTAGTTAAGGAAGAAGTTGTAAGGGGATGGGAGCATGTGTACAACATCTCAGAAGACTATGTCCACCCTACTTCTAACAGAGAGATGGGTTGGCGAAGCTTGATATTTGCATCATAAGATTCTGATGATTCCTTGGAGAATTGGCAGAATCAGATGTGTGAGGTATCAATTCAAAAGTGTGGCAGAATTACTCATTCGCTATGACAAGTCGCAACAAATATTGTTGAGTTACCGAACTATGAGGGACTGCCTGATTTAACTAAGTTTCTAATTCATTTTGAAGATAGGGTGTCCGAATCACAAGAAATCGATCAATGGGTGGTCTCTATGTCGCAGGTTGATGGAAGTTTGCTTCAGAGGAACAGAACAATACCAAGCTAAGAAGTATGATGGGTGTAATGATCCTAATGATCATTTGATTGCATGTCATACCATGTGCATGTCATGAACAAAGAATGAGTGGGTACATGCTTTTGTGCACATGTTGGATGAAATGTCGCGACAGTGGTATGTATCAGTTGATATTAGAAGAGTGATTACAACATGGGAAAAGTTGTCAATTTGTTTCAGTCACACCTTCAATTTTTCAAATGTTGATCTGATGATTCATAGTGCACTACAACATATCCATGACATTATTTTGAAGGTAGTTCCAGACACACATCTTGTGGACCTGCATGAATCACCAATGATGCAGTCAATGATGGAGTGCTACAATGTGACAAGAGGGCTTGATGATGAAGATGAACCAAGGAAGGTCAATATTCTATAATTTGGAGGAAGTTGATATATCACAGCACCTGAGATGCCGACAGACAAAGTTCACCATCCATTGAAGATTCAAAGGGACAACATTGGGACAGAGGAACCAAAATTTGTGAATATTGGAGACTATTGGGATGACTAAACCATGGAAAAGGTCATTGATCTATTGCATGAGTTTCAAGACTTGTTTCCGACAAAATTTTCTAAAATGAAAACGATATTAGGATATTTGGGATAAATGAAAATCCCATTGAATCCAGTTGTGAAGCTTGTGAAACAATTCCCGTATCTTCTAGATCTGTGATACAAGGAGAGAGTAAAGGCTGAGCTCGATAGAATGTTGGACACTAGAATCATAGTATCAGTTGAAGAATAGGAGTGGATTAGTATTATGGTTTTGCAAGATAAGAATACAAGAGAGGTTAGAATCTGTGTTGATCTTAGGAAGTTGAATGATGCATGCCTTCATGATCCATTTTTGACACCGTTTACTGACGAAGTATTGGAAGGAGTGGGCGGTCAAGAGATCTATTTGTTCACAAATGTCTTTTCTGGATATCATCAGATCAAGACTATGAAAGACGATCAAAATAAGATAACTTTTGTGACTGAATGGGGATGTTTTTAGTACATGGTGATTCCATTTGGACTCATTAATGTGTCGATGATATTATCTAGGATCGTAGTTGTAGCATTCAAGGATTTTATACATAATTTTTTAGCGGTATACATGGATGATTGGACGGTTTATGTGATGCTAAAGGATCATCTCACAAATATGCGACTGATGTTGGAGAGGTGTCGACAACATTAGATTGCATTGAATTCAAAGAAATGCATATTTTGTGCACCTTTTGGGATGTTTCTAGGGAACATTTCCTCCAAGGAAGGCCTATTGGTCGATCTAGCTAATATTGCGCTTATTCTTAACTTGCCACCGCCCATGAATGTGAAGCAACTTAGAGCGACATTAGGCCATACAAGATATTATCGCAAGTTCATCAGAGGATATGTCATGATCACAACACCTATGGAGAATTTATTGAAGAAAGAGGCGTAGTTTGAATGGATCCATGAGTGTTAGGGAAGTTTCAACACATTAAAGATGAAGATGGCTACAACACTAGTATTGGTTTTTCTGGATTGGACAAAGGAATTCTATGTTCATGTTGTTGCATCTTCAATTGTGCTGAGAGTGGTGTTGGTGCAACTAGGTGAAGGGGATATTGATCACTCGATTGATTTTTCTAGTCGAAAGTTGTCATCTGCGAAGAATAATTATACCATGGTGGAGAAAGAAGGGTTGGAAATGGTCTACGCATTGCAGAAGTTTCGACACTATCTGTTGGGAGGTCATTTAAAGATATTCATTGATTAGTATGTGTTAAAATACATGGTGAATAATCCTATGTTGGGGGGGAAGATATGACGTTGGATACTCCTCTTCCAAGAGTTTGATTTCAATATCATTGTGAAGCCAGGTCTCTTGAATGCAGGACCTGACCATTTGTCGTGAATTGCGACAGGTGAAGAACCGACGAACATTGAAGATGGGCTACCTCATGTGAAAATATTCATATTTGGAATAGTTGATGACTAATATGAGCAAATAGTTCAGTTTTTAGCGATAGGAACAACACTAGAAGGGCTCACTACAAATCAAAAGAAGCAGTTGGTTTTTCATGACATGAATTTTCAGTTGATTGTTGGAGAATTCTATAAGATGGGCCCTAAAGAGATCTTACAGTGATGTGTCCTACCACATGATAAGGAAAGGGTCTTGGTGGAAGCACATGAGGGAGTTGTAGGTGGATACTACAGAGGTCGTGAAAGTACAAGGAAGGTACTCTACGCAGGACTATGGTGTCCAATTCTCAATGGGGATGTGGAAGACTATGCGTTGACTTGTGATCTTTTCCAAAGAAATGGCAAGCCATCACAAAGGGATGAGATGCCGTTAGTAGCTCAGGAAACATTGTAGCCATTTGATAAATGGGTAGCATATTTCATGGGACTAATCAACCCACTAGGAAAGAGAACCGATGCATAGTATATCATCACAATGATAGATTATTTGACAAGATGGGTAGAAGCCGCACCAGTTGAAAATTTCATCGCTGCGATAACAATGAGGTTTCTATTTGAAAATGTTGTCACATGCTTTGGTTATCCAAATATATTGATGAAATATTAAGGGGTCACTTCATCAATTGCACCATCAGTACGCTGACAGATGAATTCCAGATACAACACAAGAAGAGTACCCCTTATCATTCGTAAGCTAATGGGACAGTTGAAGCATTCAATAAGGTGTTGGAGCATATTCTCACATATGTCTGCAATGAAAACCACAATGATTTGGATTTGAATATTCCAATATTTTTATGGTCTTATCATACTACTTGCAAAATTTTGATAGGGAAGACACCATTTAAGTTGGCATACGGTCAAGACGCAGTCATGCCAATGGAGTATATTGTTCCAAGTTTGTGCATCGCAGCGATGACATGAATGGATGATGAAGGAGCATTGGAAAAATTCCTAGCTCAGTTGGTGTAGCTAGAGGAAGATCACTTTATCACATAATTTCATCAGCGCATCGAGAAGGACCGATAGAAAGCATGGCATGACCGACACTTCAAGAAAAAGCACTTTCAGCAAGGAGATCGGGTGCTGCTATATGACAGTAGGTTCATGAAACATCTAGGTAATTTGCAAATGCATTGGATGGGTCCATATGTCATCAATTTCATTACCGAGGGAGGTGTGGTACAATTGTAACATCTTAGTGAATGGCAGCTAGCTCAAGCCCTATAGAGAGGGTCCGGTACAACGCGATGCTTGAAGCATTGCGCAGTATATATATATATATATATATATATATATATATATATATCTTTTTTTTTTCATGAGGTGGTAATACAGATGTTGNGGTAGTACAATAAAATATGTCAAAGTCGTAGTTAGGGAGCAATGTGGCTATGTCTACAGGGACACGATAGAGTCAAATCAGTAGTAAATGCAACAGCTAAACCAGTTATCCAATGACGTTGTTGGACAAAATGTGCATTAATGGTTGATCCAATCACTAAATCGAGAGGATCAACGACATATTTGGGTGATGAATGGCATATTTGGTTGAAATGATTGAAAAATATTTCACACAGTCGATCCCGCGCTATAAGAATTGGCGGGCAACGGTTTGAATTCACCATTGTGAATATTGAGTTGCAAAGTTGAGATTGAAGCGAAGAGTTGAGTAAGGTTAAGTTTCATAGTGGAGTGAGGTCGAAGAGCGCAGTGAGTGATCAAAGAGTGTTGTGTAATTGGGAATTATACAGAGTACCACAATTATGCATGATATTTCGAGTGGGAGTGTCTGGGGGTGACCATTCATTGGTGTACCAATTGAGGAAGAGGTAGCCATTATTTTGTTGGGCTCATCACGCATCATGCAGAAGACGAGGGGGGCCAGTCGCCCCAAGTCACCGACATAGAAGAATAGAAGCACGAGAAGTTCGACTAGAGCGGACGCAGAAGCCACAGCTGAGGCCTCCATGGCGAGGGAAGGGGTGACCGCGATGGACATCCCTAGTTTTTTTCAACCATGCAAACCTGGTGCAAAGTAGTGGAAGTTGACAAAGAAACAGCAGTAGCCCATATAGATTCCAACTATACCGAACGGGATGAAATGCACATTTGACATTGTGTCGGTCCTGGTAAAAATGAAGTATGAGGACCATGACCTGTTGGCATACACTAAGTGTATTATAGACCCCTTTGGAAAAGGACATGATGAGAGGGTGATCCAACGGTGTGCATTCCACAGGGGTGGATGATGGGGTTGCACTGATCGAGAATTCTAGGAATTATTCATATGCCCCATTTTGGTAGATTGATGGAGGCCCATGCATGCACCAAATAGTTATTGGCATGCCTCCATGGTGGTTAGCTATGGATGTACTGATCAGTGCTAGTCATCATAGAACTGATATCACAGATTATGGGGCTACCGATGCAAGGACCCAACTCATCATAGTACTTTCATGGAAAAGATAATGACAATAAGTTGTCTGCCAAGATAAAACATAATTCAGCGTAGATCGCAACGGACGTGCATATGTCATGGATAGCATCAATGATGAAGTTGTGCATATTGCAGCCAAGATTCTTTCCAGCAAACTAGTGCGTAAGAATCGGCCTTATCAATGCACTTTGGGGGTGATCGCATGTGCTGAGTTGTGTGTCGTAGGCGTACAAATGAACTGGTCCCTCTTTTTCCTGAACGAGTTGACAGAAGACACCATGTTGGTGCAAGAGGGGAAGCAGACATTCACATACAGTTGGTTGTTGATCTTGATTGGGTTAGTCATGTGGATGGAGCGCGTGGACTGCCAAGGTATGGATGTTACAGTCACCCAAGTTTGTAAGGGCGTGAATTATCAAAACCTATGGATATTAGTCAACAAGATAAGTTGAAGGACTATGCCATACAATTTTGGTTGTATTGGGATGCATTGTAGGTTGCAGCCATGAAGATTCAGTGAATATCAGAAGAAGCAATAGCCAACTACCGACGAGTCGTAAGATTCTCCATTGGTCTAAATGCAATACATGTGAAAGCGCAATGGGACCCAAAGAGACAATGGTTAGCTACATAGTATGAGCTAATGGATGATGAGATGGACGTTGTAGTGGCCGATTGGCTTGCGGAGTGGAAAGCGTCGGTAAGTGTGGAGGAGGTATCAGATGACGCAATGAGTCCTCCACATGATGTGCTAATAGATTAGGCACCTATACATGACAGTGATCAAGAGTCGAGGGAGGCATCATCGAGGACCTTGATAGATTCAAAGGTCGAATGACAATATGAGGAGACATGGAAAAAGAGAACATAAGAGCATGGAGAGTCCAGTGGTACAGCGCAAATGATGGATACACAAGTAGACCGCATTGTTGCGAAAATCATAGCGATGACAACTACAACTGAGGAAGCAATCAATAGAGTGATTTACAGAGGTAAAGACTCAAATTACATATTTAATTAATGCAATTTTGGAAAGAATGATGAAAACAAACTTGTTGCATAGAATGGCTAATATTAGTACAGGGAAGTGGGTGAGGATTGTGTCGATTCCTCCACGTGCAGTAGAAATACATAGTGAGGATATTGATGCATCTTTGTAGCAGTTCGAAACAATTGCGTTGGACGTAAATCAGCTATCGATGCACACCTTGGTGCGACTATAGAAGTTGGCAGCATAAGAGTTGGTCGATCGTGCGCATGTCTTCGACGACCACCTATTGCACTCATAGGAGCGAGAAGCGATAGTGAAGAAATAGGTTGAAGAGTTGTAGAAAGAGCCAAACACGTTGATTGTGGAAAAGGCAGAACTGTGGGAGGACAGAGCGAGGTTGGAAAATGAGGTTTTTGTCACCTGTCAAGAAGTCCCGAAAATCACAGCAAACATGGATGTTGAGGCTAAAGCGTATAAGATGGGATAAGTGATTGTAGGCTTCAAACATGACATTGAATACTTGCATGCGCTGGTGAATCCAGAGACACTACTAGAGAAAGACGCAGAGTGCAAGGGAACCATTGAGGACGTTGTGACGTAGCTTGAGCAGATTTAAAAATAGGCTAAGTTGGTTATAGATGTGACTACATATTTTTGGGGTAGTGTGGTGGGATGAACAATTAGAACAGCTCAACACGTAGCTGAGGGAAGCAAAAGAATAGTTGGCTACAATGCGGATATCGCTCAAAACAATGCCTCCAGTGGTGTAGGTCAGGAAGGATGCAGAATTAAAGGAGTTACAGCAGCGATTTATGAAGGTATGGGAATGGAAACAGAGGCACACAACATAGCTTGAAGAGTTTCATTACATTGGCACATAGTTATCGGTGAAATCAGTTACTGTACTTCAAGTAGTGCAGGACAGACAAAGAGAGGTGAATGTGAAGATTACTGAGCATCCACTTGAGCGGTAGGTTGCAGAATGCATGGAAATCAATGACAAAGTGAAGGTTCAAGTCAAAGAATTCACACAACAATATGAGTACTTCAAGATTAAAATCAACAACTACACTATTTCCAGCTAACGTGGCTCAACGGTGAGGCACAAGATTGTGTTGGGGGGTTGTTGGAAGGCGTTTTTGATGGATATAATCTACACATCACCAAGGGTGATGCACAAGGTCGAAGATGATGTGCAAGGAGAAAGATGGAATGCAAGGTGGATTGGTCATAATTTTGTAACAATTGGTCATTATTTTGTAGATTTTGGTCCTAGTAGTTAGGAAGTTGACCGAAGTAGACCATTTTGTACAAGGCGCAAGCCTATAAATAGAGATAGGATTGTAATGTTGATACACATTTTGGATAGTAGATCATATCTATCTTTGGATAATCTGAAGCTTATGCTGAATTGTACTTTGCGGAAGACTGTTGTATGTTTTTGTCACAATTGTGGAGATGTTTTAAGAACCTGTTTTGATGCGGAAGTAATATGACAAGACGGAGTCTTGATGGAAACATTGTTTTTTATCTCTTTCTTATTTCATGTTTTCTCTATGATGTGATGCAAATGAATTGATACTGTGGTATGATGGTTCTTTTTGAATGATGTGATGTTTTTATGTTTTAAATCATGTTATGGTGATAGATCTATTTGTAAGTAATTATCTTGATGCGATATGATGATTGATGGTATGGATTTGCGATAATAAATTCCTGTTTAGATCTCTTAATTAATGATGTGATAGATAGAGAGTATATGCACAAACCCTCCTTCTTACTATGGAAACGTGGTTTTGATAGTTCTCCCTTGGACATCTCGAGTGAGACCTCATCTGCTTTACAGGTGTTGCTCGATAGGGTAAAAATTCTCTGGGTCGGTGCTCAAGGAGATCGCCAAGTTAAGGTCATCGACAGAGAGTGAACCACCATCGACAAATATGTGTCAAGAGATGTACCAAAAGGGGTGATGTTGTGAGCATGGTTAATATGAATAACGGTGGAGCATTGGTGGGGCCTCCTTGCGAGATGATGGATGGTGGTAAAATAATTCCAAGTTTACAGTATGGATGGAGCAGGTGGATTGTGAACATGCCAATACATAAGGGGTTTGACTATCCTAGTTGCATGTAAATCGAGGTGAGTATGGGAATTGGCCCGAAGAAAGTCAGGAGGGAGGACATTTAGGAGGTTGTTTCTTCACCCAGGAGCTATTTTCATAGTGGCAAAAGCTTCCTATCTGCATAGAGAACTATCCATACATGGGCATGGAATATTGGGGAGATCCGTAGATTCCTAGACCTCTAGGACAGGTCTAGGGACCTGATGGTACATATACATAACTCTATGTGGTTTCAATCATATATAGTTTACTAGCATAGTGGTATTTATATCACATGTTTGATATATACTGATGACATACTATGTGCATGTGCAGACATGGGACCACACCCTCCAGTGGGGTACCAGAGAAGCAGGAGCAGGGTGGAGAGGTTAGATCCACCCGCTCATGGGAAAAGGAGGAAACAACGTGCTGCAATGGACTCACTGCGGCTGGACATGGAGGGAATATTGGAGGGGGTCTATGAATCATGGTAAAAAAAATGTAAAAAAAGAAAGAAAAACTATGATATAAGGGTATGCATGGTGAGCAACTTCAAGCATAGAACCTCTTGAGGTAGAGCCCGTTTCTAGGATACTTCAAGAGGCGACCATTGGAGTCAGCGAGGAGATATGCCCACTTGCCAAGACATCAATGGATGACATAAGAGCCATACCACATGGATTCAAAATTCACTTTTCTAGCCTTATCATGGGCTTGATCATAAACGAGGACTAGGTCCCCCTCGCTAAAGGTGCGTGGGTGGATGTGGGATTCATAGTGGCACTTCAACCGGGTCTTAGCCATGTCAATCATTTGGATAGCATCACAATGGTCCTCATTGGTTTTTTCAAGCATAAGTAGGTGTTTTTATAATGGTGAAGTATCAGGTAGAATTTAGATAGAAAGGCAGAGTGACAAAATCTAGAATTCAATGGGTCGAAGAACCGATTCGACACCATCGATTAAAACTGATGGAGGTTTTGAGGATCTCTCTGTCATCGTGAAAGTGGTGCTAGGATAGATCACGGGGATTGTCTATGGTCGATGAGGAGGAAGGGATACTGGAAGTAGAGATCATGTAAATGGTGTTATTGGTGTCCAAGGAAGAGGACGGAGGGTGGATCTCCTCAAGGGCAGTGATTTGGGACTCATGGGAGTGCTTGTGAAGGTCACTAAGGAGCGACCGATACTCAGCAAATTTTGGGAAATGGTGTGAATAATGACCATATAGGCCACAAACTTCACATGGATAGTTGATTTGGAGCGATTTGTTCTTAACCGCAGGTATGGTTGGTATGCAGACAACTGGAGTGTCATCAGTCTTGACTACATTGTGCATGTGGGTGTGAAGAATAGGAAAATTGGGACAATTCTGTGTCGCATGGACTTGGACATCACATAAATCACTTGTAGGAGGAGGACATGGTTCTGTCATTGTTTTGGGAATATTTCCCCCAGTTTTCATGGAAGGAGGGGGGGTGGAAGTAAAGACAAAAGCATCCATTTGTGCATGAGGAGGTGGGTGCGACATCATCTCAATAGGTTGGACAAGAGTCAACATGATCTGGGGATTCGAGGGAGGGGTAGGTGCATTCAGGTACCACACAAGAATACCCAAAGTGAAGCCAGGTAGGTTGAGAGTTGCCATGACAAGATTAATCACGTTGCCGAAAGGTGGAAAGAGGAAGGGAATCATGTGTATAGGGAATGAACCCCAATAATTCCCTGAGGTCTACGGTTAAGGTTGTGACTAAGGTTGTGATGAGGTCTGAATGCTACCAGATGTGATAGTGCCTAAATCCAATATATCAGTCGACATAGTAGGATGTGGTAAGGAAAAAAAAGTGCCCATCAAAGGAGTGTTGGAAAATAATCTTGGGCCAACGATAGAAAGGGAAGGTATAGACACGATCTTGATGGTAGTGTCTATAGTAGGAAGGATGTGTTCCAATGTGGATGGTCCCTTTGTATCATAATATGTCAATTGTTCAATGGTCATGATATTTCCATCATGGGGGGACATCAAGAGTCGAAATATGGTAGAGTAAATGGCTCACATTCCATACATATAACTACGTCCTAGGAGGAGGTTGTAATCGAGTTAGGCGTTGATAACCTTAATGTCAATCAACATTATTTTGCTGACTAACTCAACAGGGAAATTTGTGAGGATTCCCTGTGGTTGAGTAGCACAACCATCATAGGTGCAAAGGGCGGTGGAATAAGGTTGAAGGGTTGGGTTCCAAGTTTCTACCAAGCAAAGGTTGGCATGACACAAGTAGATTTCCTCCCATCAATGAATGACCAAATTCCAAATCGAGACCAGAAATTTTAAGGAAATGGATGATTGCATCCAGGGTTCTCCTTGATGTAAGTTGAAAGTGATCAAACTGAAATCATATGGATCAATGACACCTAAAATGGATAACAACACTTTGCGTTGTGAAGGAAAAGCTTTGAGAATTTCCAGAGAAGATATGGTCAAGGGAGACTAGGCCAAGTTGTTAACATTATTGTAGTTAAGCACGGTTCTAGAAGTGGGGTTGTTGGAAATGCGACACAAAGGGAACCATGGAAATTTGGAAGTTCCATCCGTGGGGGGTCTCAAAAAATGCAAAGACATATCGGGAGTAGTGGAGGTAGATTTCGCATAGGGGTTAACATTTTCTGTGCTGGAGCCATACTGATTTCGTTAAGTCTGTAGGTTAACATCAGACTATAATGTCATAAGGTGATGGACACCAAGATCAATGGGTTGACCCACAGAGGTTGTTGCGGTGGTTTGTGGTACCAAGGGTTCGGTTGTAACCATTCCTTGGTTTGGTGGGGGGTTTTGTAGCACCGTAGGTGGAGGACCTAGTGGTGTTAGGTTTGGATAAGCTGGAGCAGCCCTGTTGGGGTCATGTTGATTATCTATTTGGAGTAAATGGATAACGTGCTTCATATGAGGACATTGATGTGTATAATGGCCTTAAGTGTTACAAATGCCGAACGAATAGTCAGTTCGCACCTGTGAGTTATTCCTAGGTCTAGGGGGACGCTGGGGATTCTATACAGGGGGGTTGGATATGTTATTATTCGGAGGGTTGGGTTGTTGGCCACCTCCTGGAGGTTGGTTGCTTCCCCAGTTCTTGCCTCTCTTGCGTATTCCTTTCCCTTGTTGGTTATTGGGGGTGGGTTGATTAGGGAGGTTCTATTGTGTGTAGACCTATACTTGAGGAGCACGAGGAGTCAAGGATGGAGTACAAGTAGGTTACATAGGTGGTGGGTAATAGGAAGGAGCATCTTGGGGGCTACAAATCCAAATGTCTGTCCATTACATGAGTGTGCCAAGAAATTCGATCCATGAACATGAGGAATTGGTGTGGGAGATGCATAGGAAGGTGTGGCTCTGAACTGAGTTGTTACACATGAGACATAAGGGGCATAACATCGTTGGGAAACACTAGGGTTGTTACCAGAATGGGGTGGCATCTAAGGAGAGGCCATGTAAAGGTGGGGATGTTGAGTAATATATCCGATGACTCCATCAGCAACATGGGATGCCCCTGATGTATCTCGACGTGAGGAGAAAGCAGGAGGAGCATCAGGTATAATGGTATATAGATAACCCGATTGGGCGTAGATGAGATCAAATTGTTGTGCCTTGATGATGGATTCATCCTCACTTTTTGGGTGCTCATATGAAACACCCTTGGTGATGGGAGGAAGTAAGGTTTTAAGAAACCAATCTAGTAAAATCCTATCATTTAATTGGATCTTACACAAGATACGACGACGATGCCACTCATGGATATGATCTATGATATGTGTAGCTATTTTTCTTCTACAGGATAATAGAATTTCCACACCCCTAGCATAATGAATGGGTAATTGGAAGTATTGGAGAAACATTGAGGCTAATAAGGAAAAGTCTGAGTAGGTGGCATGAGGAAGTTCGACATACCATTCGGCTACAACACTTGTGAGTGTGTGCTGGAATAACCGCAATCAGATAGAATAATCCACTATGTTTTTAGATGAACACCATAAATGGAATGACATAATATGGTTTTGTGGGTCTTATCCTGCCTTTCCCTCAAACTTAGGGATGTTTAAAGGGATATTGGTAGGCATGGGAGTCCATAATGGGTTGTGAGGAATGGAGTCATTGGTAAACCATGCCAAATCAGATATCTTGATACTAGCCATGAATGGTAGACTATAATTGAGAGTGGATTGGGAAGGGCCAACAATGGTGTCGGTACCAAAGGTAAATGGGGGTGGGTAAGGTTGACTTGCGACAATAGCAGTAGTCACTGGAAGAATATCCAGGATGGAAGTGGAAGGGAAACTACCCCCATGCATGAGTGGTTTTATGGTAGGAACCATGGTGGCTGGAGTGGGACCGCCACTAGTGTGTAGCGGACCAGCAACAATGTGTGTGGTGGCAAATATCCCAAGGGCCTGAACAAGTACAATATGGATTTTTGGTCCAAGTCACACTTATTGGGGCAGAAGGTGCGACCTAGGTCACTATTATCAAAAAAATGGTGTGACCTAGTCACACCTTTCTATCGAATAAGTGTGACCTATCCGTAAGTGAGTATTTTTTCAGAAAATGTTTTCGACTTGGGATGGGGGGGGCAAACACTGAGGAAAGAATCTTTGGATTTGTTGCATGGGGACCAGATATGTGATGGCTGAAGGTACCCAAGTATAAAAAACTAGTAGAAACACCTGCAAAAACAAATATCCGAAGGGATCGAGACAATGTAGTCGCCAAAATTGTAGTGGGAATTTCTACCCTACTATGTGCAAAATCACCTACCCTAGATCGAACGAATCATATGGTAGAGTTCATGGTGTGAAGTATTTTTCAACCTTGACTTACATAACAATCGACAATGAACAAGAAACAAAAATATTTTTATGATTTTTTATATTTTATTATCTAACTAACAAAAGTAACAACAATAGGCATACCTTTCTTTGAAGTGGGCCACTGCAACTGTCTGAGGAAATGGTCCCACGTCTCCACGGTTTGGGTCTCTAGTAATCTCCACTAGTGGTTGTTAGATAGGGGGAATGGATCCAAATGGGTATGGATCAACATACACTATGGGAATGATATGGAGAAAATGTGAAGATAATGGCAAAAGGTTCCAAAGTTAACAAAAAGTGAATGACCAAAAGTGTTTTTTAGGGACACTTTCACAATGTATTTATAGGATAGTCCAAGGTTTTTTAACCCATGGTATTTTATTGTGCATGTTATTTATCTATGGTTTTTTACCCATTCTCATTTTTAGGGTTTTTTGGTCCTTTCTGGAGAGAGTGGGCATAAATCACAATAAATGATCAACTTCCCTTCATTTATGGGGGGAGGAATAATAATGTTCTGGACCATATTTGGTGGATCAAAATGGAGGAAATAATGGTGGGAATATGATGTATAATTATGGTTTTGACCATAGAGAGTTAGATGAACATTTTTTAGTGTTAACAACATCATTTTTCATTACTTTTTATTATACCATGTGACAAAACCCACTACAACAAAATACCCTTTTGGTGGCGGTTTTTGCGAACCCCCCCTCCCCCCAATTCTCAATATT
>LPNX010165517.1:45071-106398 GCA_001517045.1 Pseudotsuga menziesii
TCCCCTCAAAAGTCCTGAGAATTTGACTTTCGAGGGGGGGTTTTAAGGACCACCTCCCAAATATCTTAAAAAACATTTGGGTGGGGGGGGGCTTAGAAAACCCTCTGCAAGCCACCTTTAGGGAGGGGTCTTTCTAAAACCCCCCAAAAGTCTTGAGAATTAGACTTTTCGAGATTTTTTTTTATTTCAAAGCCATAAGTGCAAAATTTCTAGAGTAATCTTATGCTGAAAACATGGAGCTCAGCGTAATGGAAAAGGAGATGATCAGTCTATATTTTCCAAGTACTGATCAATGGAAGCTATTTTATAACTATGGGAAAAGTAAATACAGGTTGCACTAATAGGAGTCCTCTGCTATTACCTCAGGGTCCAAAGGAGGAATCTTGGATAGAATTTGAAATTTTATGGATTAGGGATGAGGACTGATGTACCACATTTGGAGTTGTAAACATTTTACATTTCATTAATAAAATTTTATACTATTAGGTGTAATCTATATGGTGAATTCTACAATTTAATACATATGAATTATGCATTTGTTGAATTCAATTATGTCTGGCATATTATTGTTATGTTATAATTGTTTTTTATTTTTGAATAAATTTTTCATTATATATGAAATTTGTAAGTTCGAAACGATAATATACATTTCATAGCATGTGGTTTATTGTGAATATACTTCTATACTATCTTCAAACTATCCAAAAAACCTCTTATTATAGCTTTCTAGATATGGTTGGATGCACCATACAACACTCTAGAGATCCACAGTCTCATAATATTTTGATCATCATCCTATGAGTTGTGGCAGGCATTTCCCTAAGGTCAGTTATGCATATTTTACCAATAATTCCATACTTGGACAATTTTTTATCTTCTCCTAGGCTTGGTCTAATTTCCCTAAACCACATTTTTGGCAGGTCCATAAATTATTTTTCATGGTCACTTTGGACAAACTGAGACTATGGTTGAGTAGGAAAAACAAAAACCTACAATATCCCCATGTGGTGCGGGCATTTTCTTCAACACGCAATTTGTGGTGGGAATACTCTTAAGGCTACTTGGACCAATATTCTCATACATAGTCAATTTCTTGATTTTCACTAATTGGTCGTATTTCTCTAGAACGATATCATAATGAAACAATGATTTCAAATTCATGCGACATCATCATCTATGCCATGCCATGCCATGCGGGCATCATCCTTAGTGCGTGAATCAACCTTAATGAGGGCATCACTTAGCCCCTTTACAACACTTCACCAATTTTTCTTTGTCTTTAGTATGCAAAATAACATTTTTCTTCTATTTTAGAAGGTTGATATTTTCCTTATCTGATCACCATAAGAAAAAAAAAGCATGGCTAGATATCCATTTCAACAATAAACAAGACCATAACATCTGATGAATATTATCATTAAAGGAACACCCCCTTGCAGGCATTTCCAAACGGTCTCTCAAACTCTTTTTCTAACACTTAACCAGTTCTCTTCAAACCCTAGGTTACCAAGGTGATTTCATTTTTCCTTCAAATTTGTCAAGTGAGATACCCAATGGGTAGAGGCCAACAAGGTGAATCCATCAATACCACTTTAATTTTCTAGAGCTTCTTTCTCTCTCCTCGCCGGGAATTTATCTAGAGTAGTGCAAATATGGCTAAGAGGCAGTTTTGGCAGACTGATATCTTATTACTGAAAGACGTTTTGGTCAAGCTAATGATATGGTTGGATGCACCATATAACACTCTAGAGATTCACACAGTCAAAATATTTTTATCATCATCCTATGAGTTGTGGTGAGCATTTCCCTAAGGCTATTTATGCATATTTTACCAATAATTCCATACTTGGACAATTTTTGATCTTCTCCTAAGCTTGGTCTAATTTCCCTAAACCACATTTTTGGCATGTCCAAAATTTCTTCTTCAGGGTCTCTTTGGACAAATTGAGACCATTGTTGAGTAGACAAAACAACAGCCTACAATATCCCCATGTGGTGCGAGCATTTTCTTCAACACACAATTTGTGGCGAGTATCCTCTTAAGGATACTTGGACCAATATTCCCATACTTGGTCAGTTTCCTGATTTTCACTAATTTGTCATATTTCTCCATAACGATGTCATAATGCAACAATGATTTCAAATTCATGCCACATCATCATCTATGCCATGTCATTCCATGTGGGCATCATTCTTAGTGCGGGAATCAACCTTAATGCAGGCATCACTTAGCCCCTTTACAACACTTGGCCATTTTTTCTTTGTCTTTAGTATGCAAAATAACATTTTTTCGTCTATTTTGGCAGGTTGATATTTTTCGTATTTGATCACCATAAGAAAAAACAAAATAATGGCTAGATATTCATTTCAACAATGAACATGACCATATCATCTGATGAATATTATCATTAAAGGAACACCCCTTCCAGGCATTTCCAAATGGTCTCTCAAACTCTTTTTCTAAAACTTAACCAGTTCTCTTCAAACCTTAGGTCACCAAGGTGATTTCATGTTTTCTTCAAATTTGGCAAGTGAGATACTTAATGGGTAGAGGCCAACAAGGTTAATCCAGCAAGACCACTTTAATCTTTTGGATCTTCCTTTTCTCTCCTCGGTGGGCATTTATCTCTAGCAATGCAAATATGGCTGAGATGCGCTTTTGGCATACTGATATCTTCTTACTGAAAGGCATTTTAGTCAGGCTAATGATATGGTTGGATGCACCATAAAACACTCTACACATCCACACTTTCAAAATATTTTTATCATCATCTTATGAGTTGTGGTGGGCATTTCCCTAAGGTCAGTTAGGTATATTTTACCAATAATTCCATACTTGGACAATTTTTTATCTTCTCCTAGGCTTGGTCTAATTTTCCTAAGCCACAGTTTTGGCAGGTCCATAAATTATTCTTCAGGGTCTCTTTGGACAAACTGAGACCATAGTTGAGTAGAAAAAATAGCAGCCTACAATATCCACATGTTGTGCGGGAATTTTTTTCAACACACAATTTGTCGCTGGCATCCTCTTAAGGCTACTGGGACTAATTTTACCATACTTAACCAATTTCCTGATTTTTACTAATTTGTCGTATTTGTCCAGAATGATGTCATAATTCAACAATGATTTCAACTTCATGGCACATCATCATCTATGTCATGCCATGTGATACTGACATCATCCTTAGTGCGGGCATCAACCTTAATGGCTAAGTGTTCGATGGATTTAATTGACAGTTCCATTCCATCTTATCATTTTTATGTTTGTTTGGAAGTCCTTTCCCATCACTCAGTGAATTCTTTCTTTCACTGGGTCAACACCCTATCCCTCTTCAACAAATCGAGCATTCCCTCTGCGTGGCATAGCAGGATTGATTTCTTCAATTCCAGCTATTAATTTCTCCATACCAGATGGGTATTGTATGTTTTTTTCCCCTGAGCCATTTTTGTCTTAGCATTTCTCTCTTCCTTATCATTTTCTTATTTCAATGGAATTTCTCTTTTGTTTTTGTGATACCTCTCATGCAATGTGTATCACTGTTATAATTCTTCTCTGCTCGCATCTCCCATCCAGATAACTGGAATGCAACTTCCTCTTCCACTCCCTTTCTACCCCTATTGTTGAAACATGTCCACTTCAAGCCTGCTTTCCCCTCTGTGTTGCGTTATCTTGTTATCCTTGTTCCACAGTAGTTGGTATCTTCGTTTGAAGCCAAGAAAGTACAACAGAGGACAGGTTGGATCGAGGGTGAATCAACATTTCAATTTCACTCTAATGAAATCCACTTGTAACATGGTCAATCCGACCCTTGAGGTCTATAAATAGAATGTAATAGGTAGTAGGGACAATTATTATTAAAGGAGTTGTTTGATGTTATAGATTCAACTGTAAAGTAGCCCTCTTCTCTATAATGAAAGCATAATATAATAAAAAATTCTCTTGGGCCCCTTTTAAAACTTTCTTGAGTATCAATCTGGTTAAATTTTTGCATTATCTCTATTGCTTTCCTAGGAATGTATTATATCTGTTATATTCTCGTTTATTTATTTTTGTAAGGAAGGATGGTGATTTATATTATAATAAAAATTATACAGAGGATACAAACTTGCAGAGACATGACATTGGTTTTCAAACATTTATCCAATTCAACCTCTTTTCTAAGTTGTCCTTGTCATGCCAAAATTCTATAAATACAAGATTTGCTAGAGAAACTATGATGCCCGTGAACAAGAAACCAACATTCATAGTTGTTCTGTTCTCATTTCAAATGTTGGATTCACTATAAAAAAAATTATGTGTGACATTAAAACTATACTAGTTTAATTAGGTTTTTGTATGCAAACTTCCAAATTTCATAACTAGAGTGTACTTCTATTGGAATTGGTGTGCAATTTTAGTTATGGCCATGAAAATTTGGAAAATACTATCAATTGTTGTTTTGGATGACTTGGATTTTACTGTAGATCATACAATTTACATAAATGAGTACAAGAGATTGTAGAAAAGGTCGTTATGTCTATGTTATAGTTCAATTTATTCAATATAATATGAAATGCAGGCCAATGTGTGCATTTCCTCGAGGGACTCAACCCTGTCTTTTACAATGTGGAAATCACGTAAATTTGGAGTTTCCTTGCAGAGAATAAGTTTTTATGTCTAAAATTTAAACATTGAAAGCTTATTTAGGTTTTTAATTCCTAAACAGACACTCGGTGGTTTGAATCAGTGAATTTGGCTTTGAAATGCAGGTTGGGCGTGCATTTGAGTGAAACTATCCAAAATTTCCTTGCTTTAGTAAAATGCATGCACATGCTTGATTTCTTTGTCAAATTCAATGAATAAAATAACAGAGTATTTTTTATTATTATTCCTCTCCTTTTAGCATTTTAATATTTCCAATTTTTCACCTGATATTTTCTTCTTTTAGTGCCAGGCAGACCAAGTCTTAATTTTTCATAACCTCTAGTGATCAAATTTCAAGGGTGAAATCATCATCTATGCCATGCCATTCCATGCTGACATCATCCTTAGTGCAAGCATCAACGTCAATGTGGGAATCACTTAGCCCCTTTTTTTCTGTCTTTAGTATGCAAAATACGATTTTTCTTCTATTTTGGCAAGTTGATATTTTCCTTATCTGATCACCATAAGAAAAACCAAGAGCATGGCTAAATATCCATTTCAACAATGAACATGACCATATAATCTGATGAATTTAATCATCAAAGGAGCACCCCCTTGCGGGTGTTTCCAAACGATGTCTCAAACTTTTTGTCTAACACTTAACCAGTTCTCTTCAAACCCTAGGTCACCAAGGTGATTTCATTTTTCCTTCAAACTTGGAAATTGAGATACCCAATGAGTAGAGGCCAACAAGATGAATCCAACAAGACCACTTTCATATTCTAGAGCTTCTTTCTCTCTCCTTGGCGAGCATTTTTCAGGAGGAGTGCAAATATGGCTGAGAGGCACTTTTGGTAGATTGATATCTTCTTCCTGAAATAATTTTTGGTCAAGATAATGATATGGTTGGATGTTCCATACAACACTCTAGAGATCCACACTCTCAAAATATTTTTATCATCATCTTATGAGTTGTGGCGGGCATCTCCCTAAGGCCAGTTATGCATATTTTACCAATAATTCCATACTTGGACAATTTTTTATCTTCTCCTAGGCTTTGTTGGTCAAAATTAATGTTACTTAATTCACCTCTATTTAATTATCAACCGGAGAATCGTAAACTTTGAGCTGCTACACTATATGTGCAGGCAAGGTAGTTTTAATGCTCGTGCTTACAAGAATGCTAGTCTACTTCAAACAAAGCAATGAAATGGATGAAACTATGTTTATGCTAAGAACTCCTAGGTATGTTATACAGAAACAGAAATCAATTTGTCTACAACAACTTATAGCAAAAAGGTAGCTATAGTAAGTTTTGAAGCAAACCTGATCCTCTAAAGAAACACTAACTACAGCAATACTTCACAACAATATTAAACTATAGTAGAACAACCTGCTAAGGGATTAAACAAACCTTGAACTACAACAATCTTATGCTAAAGTGACTAAGGTTTACTTTCAAAACAATCAGCCTGGCAAAGGAAGAATCTACCTGTCAAACACATATGCTCAATCGATCTCAATTAACCTGAAAACTCCACTATTAATCCTACAATATCTAATGCTTCACTCCACACTAATACTTCTAGAATTATTGTCAGAGTAACACCTATGACCTCTTGTCAACACACAGCCTATTATAACAAAGCTTGGCTGGTTATCGTTATCCCAATGTGCTCTGTTTTATTTTATACACACTAATGCACACAGAAAAATGCCCAGGTTATCCAAACAATATTCATTAATCAATATTAGGACTGTGTGAGAAATATTCACTGGTTCTGGTTTGCATATGCACACTGTGGAGCTGATATTGATTCAAGGAAGCAACATTAACAAACCCTATTTAATCAATGTCAAACAGCACAATTTCTTCCTATTTAATCACTTATTTAAAGAGCTATTTAACAAAGCCCTATACGCTCTATATACTACAATATTCACACCCTCTACAAAATATTACAAATGCTGTTCCATTTCAACAAGATATCCTACAGCTCTGTAAGCTCAAAAGTAAAAGACTGGAGCTGTTCATCAATTATTCTCACGCTGCAGTAAGAAGGATTCTTCAACAGATGGAGTCGATTTCATTATTCAATTTGCCAATACTACGCTTCATACTGGAAATCAAAGAGAATATTTAAACCCACACCAGTCCTTAATTTATTTTACAGTCCTGTGAATGAGCAGAGTCTAAACTAATCCTATAGCTATCACTATATCGCTATATGCTGGCAATAAAAAAACAATGTGAAAGCTCAGTCTACTTGTAATCTTTCATAAAGAAAAACTTGAATCAAACCATCACACAATTTAGAAATATAATAACCCTAGATAATAATCATGGCCATTAATACACAGTCCACACTTAAAACCAGAAAGGGGTACCTAATAAAAAAACTGTTCCTGAATCTATTCAGCAAGCTAAATCAATTGCAAATGACTAAAAATCTGCAAACATGCATATGAGTAAAACCATCAGCATTCTATAGAACAATATCAAAGGGAAAGAAATGTTATCTTGCTATTGCAAACCACACAATGTGAAATACCAATGGTTGGTGCTGAAGGGGGCCCTCCCTCAACGCCTTCCAGCTTTAAAAATCAAAACCTTAAAGGAGATAAACGCTGATTTTATTGATGAAATGAAGTATTACAATCTTCCCCCCAGCATCCTCTTCATTAAGCTTTATTTATACATGAACAGATGGACAGGATCCATCCCAGAATGCAGAGATTTGAGCAACTACCTAGAAAACGGCCAACACCAAATCTGACAAAACCATGTCTGTTCCGGAAAGAATTTATCCACATTCGTTCAAAAATTCTGAAAATTGGCCACCGTTACGGGTAAATGGGTCCATTTGTGAAGTGGGTTTCGAACCGTTTTGAACAATTCCCAACCGATTGTTCAGAAATCAAGCCCAAAATCAGGTTCCTGATCAAGGACGGGGAATGACATTGCCAGACTGCTTGAGATCCATACACTGCTAAAAATGGAGGGTAACAGCTCCTTAATCAAAGATCATCCCCAAAACAGCACCTAGAAAGTTGGCATAGGCATCTGGAAGGAGATGAAAGCTCAAGAGACACCCAAAATGTGGATCGAAGCCCCCAAATCTGCTGGTGCAGCTAGCGTGAACCTGCCCTGGAGCGCCGAAACCCCTGCAAAAAATAAATAACGACCCATCAGTTGACCGGATATATATATATATATGGATATTTAAAAAAAACAAATTTATACATAAAACAATATAAAATAACCAAAAATCACTTACCAAGCCTTTGTCCACGTTGGTCTCCATAAAAGCATAACCATACACAAATAAACATTAATAAAACTAATATATCATGTGGTTTTATAAGTTTTATGCTGGAAAATAATGTATTGGACAGCCAATAATAAGAGACCAACAGGCTTGGTCTAATTTCCCTAAACCACATTTTTGGCAGGTCCATAAATTAGTCTTCAGGGTCTCTTTGGACAAACTGAGACCATGGTTGAGTATACAAAAAAACAACCTACAATATCCCCATGTGATGCAGGCATTTTCTTAAACACCCCATTTGTGGCGGGCGTCCTCTTAAGTTTACTTGGACCAATATTCCCAAACTTAGCCAATTTCTTGATTTTAACTATTTTTTGTATTTATCTAGAACGATGTCATAATGCAACAATGATTTCAACTTCATGCCACATCATCATCTATGCCATGCCATGCCATGCAGGAATCATCCTTAGTGTGGGAATCAACCTTAATGCGGGCATCACTTAGCCCCTTTACAACACTTAGCCATTTTTTCTTTGTCTTTAGTATGCAAAATAAAAAAATTCTTCTATTTTGGCAAGTTGATATTTTCCTTATCTGATCACCATAAGAAAAACCAAGAGCATGGCTAGATATCCATTTCAACAATGAACATGACCATATCATCTAATGAATTTTATCATCAAAGGAACACCCCCTTGCAAGAATTTCCAAGTGGTCTCTCAAACTCTTTGTTTAACACTTAACCAGTTCTCTTCAAACCCTAGGTCACCAAAATGATTTCATTTTATCTTCAAATTTGGCAAGTGAGATTCCCAATGGGTAGAGTTCAACAAGGTGAATCCATCAAGACCACTTTCATCTTCTAGAGCTTCTTTTTCTCTCCTCGACAGGAATTTTCTAGAGTAGTACAAATATGGCTGAGAGGCCCTTTTGGAAGATTGATATATTCTTACTTAAAGAATTTTTGGTCAGGTTAATGGTCTGGTTGGATGCACCATACAACACCCTAGAGATACACACTCTCAAAATATTTTTATCATCATCCTATGAGCTTTGGCATGCATTTCCCTAATTCCAGCTAAGCATATTTTACCAATAATTCCATACTTGGTAAAATATTCTATAGCTTATTTCTCTCTCCTTGGCGGGCATTTCTCTGGAGCAGTGCAAATATGGGTGAGAGGCACTTTTGGTAGATTGATATCTTCTTCCTGAAAGACTTTTTGGTCATGCTAATGATAGGTTGGATGAACCATACAACACTCTAGATATCCACACTCTCAGAATATTTTTATCATTATCCTATGAGTTGTGGCGGGAATTTCCTTAAGGCCAGTTATGCATATTTTACCAATAATTCCATACTAAAACAATTTTTTATCTTCTCCTAGGCTTGGTCTAATTTTCCTAAACCACAGTTGTGGTAGGTCCATAAATTCTTCTTCGAGGTATCAAACCATTTGTGGGGGGATTTTTATTCAAGAAACCATTTGTGGTGGGAATCCTCTTAAGGACACTTTGTTTTTAGTATGCAAAATAACATTTTTCTTCTATTTTGGCAGGTTCATATTTTCCTTATCTGATCACCATAATAAAAAATAAGAGAATGGATAAATATCGATTTAAACAATGAACAGTACCGTGTCATCTGATGATTTTTATCATCAAAGGAACACCCCCTTGCGGGCATTTCCACTAGTCTCTCAAACTCTTTGTCTAACACTTAACCAGTTCTCTTCAAACCCTAGGTCACCAAGGTGATTTCATTTTTCCTTCAAACTTGGAAAGTGAGATTCAAAATGGGTAGAGGCCAACAAGGTGAATCCATCAATACCACTTTCATCTTTTGGAGCTTCTTTCTCTCCTTGGCACTTTCTCTCTCCTTGGTGAGCATTTTTTTGGAGCAGTGCAAATATGGATGAGAGGCACTTTTGGCATATTTATATATTCTTCCTGAAATATTTTTTGGTAAGGCTAATGATCTAGTTGGATGCACCATACAACACTCTATAGATCCATGGTCTTAGAATATTTTTATCATCATCCTATCAGCTATGGCGGGCATTTCCCTAAGGCCAGTTAGGCATATTTTACCAATAATTCTATACATGTTCAATTTTTTATTTCTCCTACGCTTAGTCTAATTTCCCTAAGCCACAGTTGTGACAGGTCCATAAATTATTCTTCAGGGTTTCTTCTTGATGTTATTAATTTTTCTATTGAACTCATATTGGATTAATTCTGAATATGATTGTAATCAACCTATAATTTTCCACTAGAGTTTCAACATTACAAGTGATGCAATTATGGAATGAAAGACAAGGAATATAACTGAACGAGTGCCTGAAAGGACACATTCCATTACAACTGATAAATGGGGCAGGAAAGAATGACAAGACCATCAAGGATTTAGTACTGTCGATAAATGGAGATGTCTTCTCCAATTCTGCACAAATAATAGTGTTACTAGGAGATATAGATACAAGATAGAAAGGTAATTCCATCAATACTCAGATATAGATATAGATACCGGATAGAAAGGTAATGAGATATAGACATGGTGACATCAATACCCAGATGCAGGTGACAACAGTTCCATCAAGGATACAGAGGCAGATGACGGGGCCAGCTCGTCATCAGCATGATGTCACCTTGCAATCACCCACTCAATGGTTGTGCGTATTAACTCATCTCTCTAATGTTGACATCTCCTGGATGCTTGAAGGGATGCGGTCGTCACCTCGATGCGGGACGAACGCAATGCATCTCCTTGGTTCCTGGGCCGATGTGCCAATATTTTAATTCCCATGCTCCCTTTTCATTTCAGCCAATTTCTCTCTGTGCTCTCTTCCTTCTCACAGCTCTATTCTCAACGTTCTCCTGGTCACTCAGCCCTTTGAACTCAGTCCCTGTCTCTGAGCTCATTGTCACCCTTCATCAGCCAACCATGTCTCGTACACAATGAGGTATCCCTTACCATGGTTGTATGGGGAGAGGCACTCAATATGATCACCCAATTCAGCTTAGTACTTAGGATAGTGGTGATGGTTTCGATGTCGAGATCCCCGAAGTTGTGTGCCTCATGGTTAATGACTGGGAAGATGAATTGTTTGGTTCCCTCAACGAGGTTGGTCGCACTCTAGAGCGACGAAGAAATTATTGGGTGATCAAATACCTCTTCATTCATCTCATTCTTTGCTTCCACTCTCATGCTCTTGCACATGCACCTCCTACTCATGTCATCCCCACATCCCCCCCTATTTTAGCCTATGCACCCTCCACCTCCACCATTTCCCTCACAGTACCTATGGACTGCAAGCCTCCTCCTCCCCTCCCCCGCTAAGCCTAATAAAATCCCTCTCTGCAGGTAAATGCACATCCAGTCTTGCATCGACAAGGAAGATTGCCCCTCTCTCAGTTAAACAACCCCCTGCAGGTAGCGGTGAAGACGACGATTCCTCCAGTAGCGAAGACACATACTCCTCTACATACGACACTTCTGATGCCAAGGATTACCCAAGTGATCCAGTTTCCATTGGATTTGGTTTCCCTATCATTGATGAGCCATTCCATAAGCCTTAATCAATTTTTTCTCAATGGATTCTTTTGTTTTTTTTCAGAAATATTGTGGGCTTATTAAAGTCAAAATCCTTGTCTGTCGGTTTTTTCATTTCAGGAATTATTACATCTTTTTGTATAAGGATACTCTCCTTCTTTCTATGGACCTATTTTCCATCACGGAGGGAGGGTCTAGAAATCTCTTTAGAACCGCTCTACCTGCTTGTCTCTTTAAGCAAGAATGTGTCTCTAAACTATAACTTTTTTTGTAATACTACCACTTTTTTTCAATAGAATAGTTCCTTAACTTTAAAAAAAAACATGGTGACTTCAATGTGCAAATTGAGTAGTCTGTATTTAAACTTAGTTTTGATTTTCAAATTCAAAATTATTTGTATATTGGTCGTTTTGTACAACATAAAAGATCATGGACTCAATTGAGTCAAGAAATCAACTTACTATTATTTTTAATCATTGCATATGAATTTGTTTCTGGATGCAAGCTTATTCCTTTAAATATTTAATCTTGGTCATTTTCTTATTCTTGCTACAATGTGGAAAATAAATTATATTAATGTGGTTTTTTTTTGTAAATGTTTGTTTTTGGGAATAGAAGGCAATAGAAGGCTAAACTAATTTACAAAAAAAAAAATTAATGAAAATATGATATACAGACTGCTCATTCCACATATTCACAACACAACATCTCATTTCACATGCAACGAAGATGATATAATAATGATGTATTGCAAAATCAGAAATTGTACCCATGGCATATAATTGCAACTTGTGCCCAAAATTTTAATTAAATGTAAAGATTAATCCCAAACTACAAAATTTTTATAAACTATGTCCTAATCTAAGTATAAATATTCAATAAATCAACAATTCTTAGTTGATACAACATCACTGAAATCACTAGTCACACGGTATAAGCACTAGTTACATAGTTCAATGTCATCCTTATGCCAAGGAATGAAGCTCAACAAAGAATCTGATAGATTACATAATGCGCTACTGGGACGTGGTAGAGCTATATTTTCAAATAGAGGATCTAAAATTTCTGTTGGATTCACAATATAATAGTCTTTTCCAACAGGGACACGATGTACCATTGCATTTGGGTCAGTCTTATGTATTGTCACCCTTGCAACTTTAACCCTTGAGTTTAATGCAATGATAAAGAATTTCCTTCCTTGCAGCCACAATTGGGAATTTGGTGTCAACTCATTAGCATTATCTTGACCCTGCAAATAAATGAGACAAAGTAAGATGCATGGAAATAAGAATTTAAACATTGATGATCCTAGATTAAATAATTACAATCTTACTTGAATTGGTGTTTTCATTTTTTCAATTTGCAGTATCGATGGAACCATTCGTATTTTCTATACCAAATGTTCATCATATTTTGATGGACGACTGTGCACCCAACAAACAATTATTTCTAATATATTGATAAAATAAAATAAAATTGAACTAAATTACGAAATTTTCCAATACTTACTAGGGATGATGGAGTATGCATTGAAGTTAATTTGTTTTGTATTGGTCCATTCATAGGGGTTGTTATGTCCCTTGTATTACTTTGTCAAGGAAAAAAAATGTAATATATATTCAAAAGATAAAAAAAAAAAAAAATTTAAAATAATAATAAAGCAACTAACCTCCACCACATGCGTGATTTCAGCATGCGCATTTTATACCGTAGGACACTGTTTATTTGAGCAATCAGATATTAGCCTTCAGATCATTACTGTGAAAATATGAATACTTAGACAAGAGTAAATAATTGGACACTAACACTTTATTTGTTGACCACATGTTCTCTCTCCATATCTTCTACTCTTTTCAATAGTTCAGTTATTGTTGTTTTCAAAGATGAGATTTCCTATGTTTTTTCTTTCACTGTAGCTTGGCTTACAGCTAGCGCCTCCTTATATGGAATTTTTCCAAACAAGTTATTTGGTGTAAATCCTAAGCCAACAACATGAAATCAACCTCTTGCATCAACCCCTGGTACCTTGGCAAGGGCATCATCCCTTCAAAGTCTTGAGATGCAACTTCTACTTGTGCTTGTTCAATTTTTTGCTAACATTGACATACAATTAAATCAAATCATAGAAGAAAACATTTGCAACATGTAAAATGAAATTTTAATCAATATCTAAATTAAAAGGTTGAGAACATACTATTTTTTCTCCTACAGCTGGTGTGATTGGACTGCCATCCTTCTTTTGATGGCACTTATTCCATAAGTCTGCCCTAGTAGTGCTTGTAGTTGTATCATCAGAGGCTATAGATTTTTTCTAGTTGCAACAAGTAAAATAGTATGTTTAAGTTGTGACATTACAATGAAACTAAAATATGCTAATATTTCTCATATCGGATAAAATATCATCACAATTGTATACCATATCATCTTCGACCCGTTGATAACCTCGACATCCAGAAGTGTGCAAGTCCCTCTCCTTTTCTCTGTTTTCCTTGTTTTTATCCTTATATCCTAGAAATCAATTGAAAATAACATATATAAGTCAACATTACAAGCCAATAGACATTCTAAAAAACTTGATTATATAATGTGGGAACTTTTTTCTTACCAGGAATTCAGTGGTGGCTCGTGATATGACAAATTCTCTCCACATTGTCTCACTTATCCTAATTGGAGAAATTTTTTTTAATATTTCCTCTGTTGAATCATAAGGGTCACAGTATTTTTTGGTCAACCGATATATATGACTGTCTGCCTTATGGCCAATGGATTTCATGCAATATTCTTTAAGTACCAGAGGGATTGTGAATTTTTCCTGCAACATACAAGAATTGCATTTTTAGATGCCATACATGGTTTGAAAATAAACTTTGAAATCATCCAAAAATAGAAATTTTGAAAACAAATACACGTAATGTCTAATACTCAGATTAATAATGTTCCACAAGTCCTCCTTTAATTGATCTAAAACCTTCCTCCAATCAAAATAATTGATTGGAACCATTTCCCTTGCGAGCACACCTAGTAATGAAGATAGCTTCATGGATTTTGGACCAATTGGTTGGTTCCTTTCATTGATATGAATTTCGATCTTTTCCTCAAAGTTATTGATTTCTGCACATTTAGTTGCTCCTCTACCTTTCTTATTGACTTTCTTTGTTGATGCTTGTGTAGAGGGATCTTCACCCTGTATACTAATATCTTGTTGGCATTGTTCTTTGTGAACATCTTCTATAAAAGAAGGGCACATAAAGGTGTTATGGATTTCTAAGTCATAAAATTTTATTTATGAAGAACTAAAAAATTATACATTAATGACCTTACCTTGTTCTTCATGTTGCTCAACCTCTTTTTGTGTCGAGGGATCTTCCCCTTCTACATTGTTATCCATATGGCATGGTTGATTGTGAACATCTTCTATAAAATAAGGGCACATAAAGGTGTTATGGATTTCTTAATCATAATATTTATAGTTATAAGGAACTAGGAAAATATGAATTAATGGGCTTACCTTGTTCATGTTGCTCCTCCTCTTGAAAAGAGGAAAATGTATCTTTGTCATTTGCTTCTTTGTTATGACTAGTAGAGTCATTCAAAGGCATAGAAGGTGTACTAATCTTCTTTGCTATTGTTTGTATTTTCCTCTTGTTTGTAGCTGCATCCAATAATGTTATTAAACATATGCCTAACATCATCATACAAAAAAATAAGCATTATATAACTACATAAGGAAATACATTGTTCTATTTCTAAATATTTACCTTCTGAGATGCATGTCCCTTTCTTTCCCATTTGACCATTTTGACGCGTTCTTTTTGAAATTTTCATAATCATATTTTTTTTTATTTTGCATCATAACCTGCTTTGCCTGTTTTTTTTAAATGATTACAGTATTGATTAGCCATAGCCTATTAGATTGTTATTAAATTACAAAGTAATATATTCTAACAATTTAAATTAAATAAAAATAGTATTCCCATTTGTTGTGATGAGGAATTTTGTTTTTGCAGAGAACTCATAGATGTAACCTCTTAGGTGGCTCAGCCATAGCTTTATTAATATAAAACCTACTCGTTTCTATTAAAAAACACAATTTAAGTTAAATAAAAATAATGATATACTTCAATCACAAACAATCACTTACCTCCATGTCTCCACTTGTACAAATCCTGCATAATTAACCAAAAAAATAAATTATATCATCACTCAATTCTTAACTAAAAGTTGTTTAAACAATTAATCTATCTAACAAGTTTCAAAAGTAAAAGGGAAGACTATCTGTAAGGACTATCTGCTAAAAGGAAAAAATGTCATAACTTGAGAGAGAGAGAGAGAGAGAGGGTTAGAGTGTTGTAGTTTTAGGTTAGACACGTACAGTAGCCAACAATATATCTCAGTCTCTAAGAGTGAAGACCACTCAGCCTTAGAGGCTGCAAGAAGGACAAGGTTTACGCAGGCGTCCCCAAAGATGAACATGGTAACGGTCTTGCAGCAATGGGAAAGTGCAGTCCAACTCTAGTGATCACAAAACAATCACAGCCCTACTAAATGAATTTCAAACAATCCATGACTCGGCCGTAGAGGAAACCACAATTTTTACAGAATTTTGAAAATTTTGTAGCATAGGAACCACTATTTTGATTTCTGTCAATCCACGGTCAGCCCTAGAGGAAGAGCCACTACAATCCATGGTCAGCCCTAGAGGAACCAAAATTTTTATAGAATTTTTAATATTTTGTAGCATAGGAACCACTATTTTGATTTATGTCAATAAAGAAACAACAAAATGTGTATTACACTTACTAAGCATATGATAAAATTCTGTACAAAATGCAGCACATAATGCATATTACACTTAAAATTTTGGAGCAAAGGAACCACTATTTTGATTTTCGTCAATAAAGAAAACACAGAATGTTTTCAGTGTTTGTTGTTTTTCAGGTTTATGTTGTTTTCACGAAAGCATTCATAAATTACCTGCAATAACGTAGAACACAGAACAAGAATGTAGTGAAACTTAAGTTACACCCTGTGCAGTTCACCTTAATATATCTCAATAACTTAGCTTCAACTTTCGTGGTGCTGAATACCATAGTCAAAGCAAGTAAACGTTAGCTTGTGCAAAAGAAAACGTTGCCCTTTCCCGGCAAAGCTATTCGCAGGAGATAAAATGTGAAAAGTTATGTTAGGGGTCCCATATTTTTTTAATTTCATTTTTTTTGTTTTTTTTGGTAAATTCAATTTCATTTTTTTGGTATAGATAGCAAAAACACTCGATTTTTCTCCTAATATTTTCAATGAAAAGGTGAACGACCCTCATACTGGGAGTCATGTAGGTGGGAACCAAACAAATGCATCAAAAGGAAATGCAATATTAGCCTATTGTGGTGGATGACATGAAGTTAAATAATGTAATAAGTATGGCTTCTAAGACATTGAATGTGAGGTTTATTTTTAGAAGGATGGGGACAATGAGTTTGTTTCAATAGATTCAAGTGCACTAGTAATCAATTTTAGCTTACCACATAAGGGATTTCATTTTTGTCTGACGTTAGATGTTGAGGTTACATCCAAACATATTATTATTTGTAGTAGGTATCTATTGCATTTATACCTAGGGATATTAGAATAATTATGAGAAGAGATATATGGTGTTACATTTAATCTATATCCTCTCCATAAGTTTGACAATTCATTAATACATTGGTTAAGTACCTACCCGGAGAAAACCTACAAGAACCTATATAATCCTTTTAAATATTAATAATTTTTATCATTACCTCTTCCAACCATATGCAATTCTTATAAAGATAAAAGGAATTTAAACCATTAACCTATGTTTTTTAGACGAGTATTATACCATTGAAACTATTCTCCTAATGAAGATCCGATAACTTGCTTGATGGACCATATGAATATGATGAGACCCCCATCTCCTTATAAGTATAATTTTTAACATACAATGTCAACCCTCCATCTCTTTATAATTATCAAACAAATTATAGGTATATACCTAGTATTGTAGGTGTCAACACTTGTTATATGAATTAGTGAACCATGACAATCTTGTAGCTAGATCAGATAAAAAGATGGCTATATAGATCAAAAATTTCATCTAATCTATCCTTAAGTATTCCCTTAACCATCATCCCTAACTGAAAATGATTGACACCAAATGAAGTAACATATACTACCTTGAATAATGGACATTGCAAAGGAGGCAAAGTTGTCATATATCTTACACTAGTGGAGCATATGAAGTAAAATGGTTGTGATCAACCATATATTCATACTTACATTAATAATCCTTTCATGAATGGATTTCACGAGGAAAATGACTTGATACAAATAAGGAGGTTGAGAGGGTATACCATGAAATCGACCATGTATATTAGCCTATTGTGGTGGATGACATGAAGTTAAATAATGTAATAACCATGGCTTATAATGCATTGATTATGACTCAAATAATTGTACTAAATTGATATGATTCATGCATTGATATGACTCAAATAATTGTACTAAATTGACATATCAATTAGGTAACGAGGGATATTAGAATACTTATGAGTAGAAATATACGGTGTTACATATAATCTATAAGCTCTCCATAAGTTTGAAAATTCATTAATACATTGGTTAAGGTCCTACCTAGAGAAAACCTAAAAAATAACCTCTATAATCCTTTTAAATATTCATAGTTTTTATCATTATAACCTCTTCCAACCATATGCAATTATTATAAAGATAAAAGGAATTTGAACCAGCATTAATAGCCTATGTATTTCAGACCTGCATTATACCATTGAAACTATTCTCCTAATGACAATATGATAACTTGTTTGATGGACCATATGAATATGATGTGACCCCCATCACCTTATAAGTATAATTTTTAACCTACAATGTTAACCCTCAATATCTTTATAAATATCAAACAAATTATAGGTATAGTATACCTAGTAATGTAGGTGTTAATGAGGGAAAAGACACCTTTCTAATTCCTACAACGCTTCTTGTATGAATTAGTGAACCATGACAATCTTGTAGCTAGATCACATAAAAATACATCTATATAGATCCAAAATTTCATCTAATCTATCCTTAAGTATTCCCTTAACCATCATCCCTATCTGAAAATGATTGACACCAAATGAAGTAACATATACTACCTTGAATAATGGACATTGCAAAGGAGGAAAGGTTATCATTTATCTTGCACTAGTGGAGCATATGAAGTAAAATGGTTGTGATCAACCAAAAATTCATACTTACATTAATAATCCTTTGATGAATGGATTTCACACGGAAAATGACTTGATACAAATAAGGAGGTTGAGAGGGTATACCATGAAATCGACCATGTATATTAGCCTATTGTGGTGGATGACGTGAAGTTAAATAATGTAATAACCATGGCATATAATGTATTGATTGTAATGTTTATTTGTATAAGGATGGGGGTAGTGAGTTTGTTTCAATGTATTCAAGTGCACTAGTAATCAATTTTAGCTTACCACATAAGGGATGTCATTAATTATTTCATCTGAGGTTAGATGTTGAGGTTACAATATCCAAACATAGAATTATTTATAGTCGGTATCTACTGCATGCATTTATATATAGGTGGATTTACCGATTACTTAATCAAATTACTAATATATCTTTTAAGGTCCCATGTCAATAAGTATAGATACCATAAGGATCAAATAATTGTACTAATTAATTACTATATTTCCATAGACTCTCTTATGATTCTACAGAAGATATATATTTTCTCTTTGATCGGCTATTTGTAACTACTAGCATCATGATATGATTCATTATTTTTTCTTGCCTTACAAAGAGATCTATCATATGCAGTATTCCCTTAACAATTTTTTCTAGTTTCTTTATTGGTTGGATTTATGATCTCTCTTCTTATGGAGATCATATGAGCTAAATTTTCTATGGTGGTATGCCTTACAAATCTACTTTCTTAATTGACATATCAATTATGTAATGAGGGATATTAGAATAATTATGAGAATAAATATATGGTGTTCCATTTAATCTATATGCTCTCCATAAGTTGGACAATTCATTAATACATTGGTTAAGGTCCTTACCTGGAGAAAACCTACAATATAACCTATATAATCCTTTTAAATATTCAGAATTTGTATCATTATAACCTCTAATTCCAACCATATGCAATTCTTATATAGATAAAAGGAATCTGAACCGGCATTAATAACCTATGTATTTCAGGCCTCTATTATACCATTGAAACTATTCTCCTAATGATAATCTGATAACTTGTTTGATGGACCATATGAATATTATGCGACCCCCATCAAGTTATAAGTATAATTTTTAACCTACAATGTCAACCCTCCATCTCTTTATAATTATCAAACAAATTATAGGTACATTATACCTAGTAATGTAGGTATTAATAATGATGGAAAAGACACCTTTCTAATTACCACAACACTTGTTATATGAATTAGTGAATCATGACAATATTGTAGCTAGATCAGAGAAAACAATGTCTATATAGATCCAAAATTTCATCTAAACTATCCTTAAGTATCATTAACCATCATCCCTAACTGAAAATGATTGACACCAAATGAAGTAACATATACTACCTTGAATATTGGACATTGCAAAGGAGGCAAAGCTGTCATTTATCTTGCACTAGTGGAGCATATGAAGGAAAATGGTTGTGATAAACCAAATATTCATACTTACATTAATAATCCTTTGATGAATGGATTTCACAAGGAAAATGACTTGATACAAATAAGGAGGTTAAGAGGGTATACCATGAAATCGGCCATGTATATTAGCCTATTTTGGTGGATGACATGAAGTTAAATAATGTAATAACCATGGATTATAATGCATTGATTATGATGCTTATTTGTAGAAGGATGGGGGTAGTGAGTAATTTGTTTCAATGTATTCAAGTGCAATAGTAATAAATTTTATCTTACCACATAAGGGATGTCATGAATTTCATCTGAGGTTAGATGTTGAGGTTACAATATCCAAGCATAGTATTATTTCTAGGCGGTATCTATTGCATGCATTTATACGTATGTAAGTGGATTTATCGATTACTTGATCAAATTACTTATATATCATTCAAGGTCCCATGTCAATAAGTAAGGATACCATAAGGATAAAATAATTGCACTAAATTGACATATCAATTAGGTAACTAGGGATATTAGAATAATTATGAGTAGAAATATACGATGTTACATATGATCTATATGCTCTCCATAAGTTTGAAAATTCATTAATACATTGGTTAAGGTCCTACCTGGAGAAAACCTACAAGATAACCTATATAATCCTTTTAAATATTCGAAATTTTTATCATGATAACCTCTTCCAACCATATGCAATTCTTATAAAGATAAAAGGAATTTGAACTAGCATTAATAACCTATGTATTTCATACCTGCATTATACCATTGAAACTATTCTCCTAATGATAATTTGATAACTTGTTTAATGGACCATATGAATATGATGTGACCCCCATCACCTTATAAGTATAATTTTTAACCTACAATTTCAACCCTCAATCTCTTTATAATTATCAAACAAATTGTAGGTATATTATACCTAGTAATGTAGGTGTTAATGAGCGAAAGGACACCTTTCTAATTCCTACAACACTTGTTATATGAATTAGTGAACCATGACAATCTTGTAGCTATATCAAAGAAAAATATGTCTATATAGATCCAAAATTTCATCTCTTCTATCCTTAATTATTCCCTTAACCATCATCCCCAACTGAAAATGATTGTCTTATCCAAACATAGTATTATTTCTAGTCGGTATCCACTGCATTACCTAGGTGGATTTATCGGTTACTTGATCAAATTAATTATATATCATTCAAGTTCCCATTTCAATAAGTAAGGATACCATAAGGATAAAATAATTGTACTAAATTAGTCTCTTTCCATAGACTCTCTTATGATTATACATAAGATATTTTCTCTTTTATCTCTTATTTGTAACTACTGGAATGATATGACTCATTATTGTTTCTTGCCTTACTAAGAGATCTATCATATGCATTCAAACAATTATTTCCTGTTTTTTTCTTAGTTGGATTTATGATCTCTCTTCTTATGGAAATGATATAAGATAAAATTTCTATAGTGGTATGCCTTACAAATATACTTTCTTAATTGACATATCAATTAGGTAACCAGGGATATTAGAATAATGAGAAGAGATATATGGTGTTACATTTAATCATATGATGCCAATATATAGCCTCCACCTCATCTATGTATTTGTATTGTTAAATGAACCATTTTAGTGCTAGAAGTGTAGTAGTTTTTACAGATGCATGCATCGGAATTTCTATTTAATTAGGTCATTGGAGAGTCAACGACAGGTGGCATATGAAATTACTGAACCAAGTGATCTCTAATAATGTTATGGCCATTGCAGTACTGCGCCTTTGAATAATTTACTCACTCCAAAGTGATATTTCTTGAGCTCTAAAGGAAATGAAGTTTCCCATACCTTCCAAGCCATTAAATGAGGTGATCGAAGCCATTTCCAACTCCTCCTAAAAATACATTGATATGTTAAAATGGTGGTGACAACTTTAACATCTTCATCTCCTATCATACTAACAACACATATTAGTTAGTATACAGGTTGGGATATCTCCACATTAGAAAGATATTTATATTTAACCCATAGAGTCTCCCTACGATGTAAGTTATAAATATCCTTGACAAGCAATATAATAGAAGCTATAAACGCTTATGCAATAATTAAAATAAGAATATAAGAAACTAGGACTCCCTAGCGCCATCCCCATACCATATTCTATAATACGTTTTATCCCAAGGGGGTGTTTTTATGAGTCTAACCAGTAACAATATTATATTCTACCTAAGATTATAGGCTCATGCCGTGGTTATACATACAACAAATTTTCAGGCCCATCTAGATATAAGATGTTATAGATTCATACATTTTCTCTTTTTTCTCTTTTTTGGTTTTTATGTTTTTGAAAAAAAAAGCAGTAACAAAGGGGTTGATTTCATCTTGTGGAGGCCATATTCTTCATTTGTTGGTTGAGTTTGGACTGCGTGGGCCATGACATCATCTAGAGAGGACACAGTCTTGTTTGTGAGGACGATTTGCTTTCAGTTGGAGAGGACACAATCTTGTTTGTGAGGATGATTTACAGTTCCAAATATATAGTGATTCACATGGTTCATGTGGGACAATATAAAGGGTCGTTACAGCAAAAAAGGGAGCTGCAATCCATATTGACACCTACAGGAATCTACTACAGCTTTGTTGGGTAATCTCATTGTAGTCTTCCTTCTTGTTACGACTATGCATAACGTTTATGGGTAGTGAAGAAGGGCGCTGCAACATAGTAACGAGAAGAAGACTATTTGGGTTGTTTTGAGGAGCTGGCAAGGTAGGGCAGATACCAAAGAAAAATCGAGACACCAAATCTCACTTCCATAAATCATTGTGCATGCCCAGGAAGCTACATGTTAGAGTTAAAGTAATTTCATATTTTCTTGTCCACCTTAGAACTGTTGTTACGGTCATTGTAAACTCAAATTTATATGAATATGATATTTAGGGTTTATTTTCCTTGTTATTTATGCAAGAAATCTCTATTGCATTTACTGTTCACTGTTAGCGCTACGAAAATCAAGATATGAATATTATAGTCAATTTACACATATGATGGCACTGATTTGCATACAGACTTCAAAACCTTGAGATCTGAAACAAACTCTTTGTGTTAAACAACTTTCCGCACTGTCTAACTTTCTTCTGAAGCGGAATTCTAGGTTTCTGCATGTTCCCTTCTGTAGTGGAATTCTTTCCGAAAGGCAGGAATTGAAAGTCATCTTTTATAATTTTGCTACTTCCAAAAAAAGAGTTTCCAAACAATGCTTATTCCCCATCGTCAATCTTGATCGTTGATCTATCAATTTCTGGCCAACATGAGTGTTCGTACAACTTAATTTTTCACACAGCGAAATGTCTTTCTGATCATTCGATCAGTGTCCCCACCAAATCAATGGTGGATTCCAAAATTTATTAAGCACATTCCATAGAATATCGCGCACATGAAAAAAATTTCAAATCATGCAACTTCTCTTGGCGATATCACTATAAATCGTCGATCTTCCCCACGATCGATCCCCACTCTATGATCTTGTTTTATTTGAGAGACTAGTTAAAGTTTAACCCTCTACAAAGCTTCATTGAAATTATCATTGACAGGATCAATTCTTCTCTGTAATTCGACAAATATGAAAATCCAAAGCCATAAAGTTTATATACAGGGTTATATGGAGTGAATGAGGGATGAATTCATACTTCTACATAACTATATGAAGACATGAAATCCATGAAAACCACATGCAGAGTCTAATCCTCTGTTCTTTATTCAATTCATCGGAAATTCAAATACACATAGAGAATTCTACTTGTTCACTCCTCACTCACTCTTATATGCACCTCTCATTCCTCAAACCTCTATGACCTATCCTAAGCTCTGTGAGCTAACCTAGGATTCTATGAGCCAACAAGCTCTATAAGCTAACTAAGCTACTAAGAAAATAACTCGAACTGATTTAAATATAAGAGGATTTTGTTTCCAGATCCTATAATAAAGGAGTACATTCCTTATTGATCTCTGATAACCCTATGACTCACAACTAACTCAATCCTAACTATTACATGTGGAAAAGGATATAGATCCCTTATCCATTTTATTCAGCTTTTAGAAAATAAATCAAATTACAAATGTGCAAGACCCTAGGTCTCCTAAGAGTTCCATTGACCTTGTGAAGTCATGAATGACTTCTCCCTCTTGAACCTATGCTCCTACATCAACATATCACCAGTACATTGAATGCAAAAACCAACTAAGACTATTTGGCACAGCTCAATGGTATTTTTGACAAGTGTTTTTACAAAATCCCTTCACCAAATTACATAAGAAAATAAGCCAAAAAAATCAGCAGGATCTAATGGGGGTCATTACAGTTTACTATTCAAAGCATATCCCCCTTGTATAAAAATCAAACCCTCTCACTTCCTTTTGATAAAGCCTGTTCATTGGTCATTGTCTCATCATGTTGAGTGGAGATCAGAACTGTGTGAATGCACAGAGGAACCATGCACCACTCTCATTTTTGTACTCAATGGTTACTTATGTTTTTCCATCAAGCCTCAACCAAGAGTAGGTTCCATTCTTTCTGACCTCTGTGAGCTTTTCTCCCAAATTAGTAGCCAACACATGGGTGAGAGGCATCAACTTAGGGGTTTCATTAGTTTCATAACTAGTCCAATAAAGGGTAGCGACCCACGTACGAGACCTCACACAAACTTCCATCCATACTAACATATCACGGCCTAGTCAAGCAGTACACAATTATGCTTCCAACAAATTTACACACCCTCATGACACCCTTAGTAACCCACAGTAGGTCATGGTACCTTCATACATAGGCTTGGGACCCTTAACATCCCTCAGGGAACTTTCATCCAGTCATGACAGTCTTAGCAGGATTAATACATGTCACAACAACCCTTAGCAGGCTCAAGACAGGTCATGGTTTTTTCTGGAAAGCATTAGCAGAATTTACACATATGAAAATGATGCAAATAGGAAACATAAACTGAATATGAACACTGTGATGAATCTCAAAAACTCAAAAAATCACTTTTCATTAACACTTCCAAGGAAGTTTATAGAGCTACAATCCAATCAAAGAGGCTTCAAAAATAAAATTCAAACCCTTCCTCCTCCGTAGAGGTTACATTTATAGTGCAATTTACCCCTAAGACATATCTCGAAATAGGGAATCAAAATTAGTTACATTGTGGGAATCAAACCCAAAAGTACATCCTAAATCCTAACAAACTCTGCTGTGGAAGACACGTTATGCCCACAAAACATTTTGGGAAGGCACGTTTTGCTACGTGTGACCAATCAAAAAGGGAAATCTCAACATCTGGGGATTTTGGGCTCGCTTGATGAAAACGACAACTCCAAGCATATTTTTAATAGACTACTGTTGACTCAGTTGTTGGCGGACCTTCCAGGATGATGATTTCTCACTCTATGTATATCTTTCCATTTCTGATTTGTAGGGGTGGCCATCTCAAATAGCTCCTTTAAGATAACATCCAAGTCAATCAAGGGGATTTAACCAATAGCAAGGAGATATGATTTGATAGTCATGAGTGTTTCCATCAGCTCAAATTCCTCATTGATTTTATCGATGATTACCTGTCCCTTTATCCCACCATTCATACCCTCAAACTTTCCATGGTTTAGTATTTCCTCCTACAGCAATTCGACATATTTTCTCTAAGGGATCAAATTCCCCTCTGGACCCCAAAACTTAGGAAACCCTTTCTGAAACAGGGACTGGAATAATTTGTTGAACTTTTCTACCCCTTACTGAATAATGTTAATCCTAGTAAGTGCATTCTACAACATGTTGTTCTTTGTGGTCATCCTACTTGCTGCCACCAGAACTCATATCCTGTCCACAATCCCCAGGGAAATTAGTTCTTCCCCAAAGGCTGAGTTCAGAACAATAATCGCCTTCTGGGCCTCCTCCCTAGGACTTTGTGCTAGACTTTCCCATAGGAATTTACATCTTCTGCTTGCATCCATAGCATCCTGTTTATGCTCATCCACCATGAACAAATGATTTTCTAATGAGGGAATCTCCTTTATCACTACATCCCAAATAAAATGATTATCCCCTTGTAGGGGAATTTGGCCTATGACCCTTTCCTCATACCTTCTTACTTTCTCATTCAGTGTGCTGATCTCTTTAGCGGAGTCTTCACTTTCCTTAGTAGTGAGCCTGTCCTTGAGCTCTTGATTGGCCTCCTTCAATTAAGTGATTTCTAGGTCTTTCACGGACATTTCAAACATATCTTTGATTGCTAGAGCAATGAGTGATCTGTCCTCATGGGTGCTATAGTCGTTTAATTAATCAATTCTCTTCTGCATATTTTTATTCTCTTCTTCCCATGTGTGCTTGTCAGCCTCCAGCACATCAAGGCGACCTTTCAGATTCAAAACTTCATGCTGCAATGCCTCAATCTCCCCTTGTGTTTCTGCTGCAACTATTACCCTGAACAATTTTTCATTTTTTAGGACCCCCCTTTAAAGTTTTAGTCTTTTCTACTTAGACATTTTGAGTTCTGAATTCTAGCATTCATGACTTGTTTTCTTCATGGGAATTCAGGAAATTGGTTTTCACACTAAGGCAGAAAATTATTCTTGATCCGCCACAGCGGATGAATATTCATGTTTAACCCGCTATTGTAGATGACCTTTCAAGTTGGAGCCACTATAGCAATTGGTTTTTTGTTGCGCTTTGATTGTTTTATTGGAGCTGCCACAGTGGATTTTTTTGCGAGAATTTAGCCACAACAACGGATGGATTCAGTTCTTCAAACCGCTGCAGCAGATGCCTTTTAAAAAAAAGGGCATGAAGTAGCTCATTCCTTTTCGATGCATCAGATGCTTTCCAGATATTGGGTCACAACGACGGGCATGTTTGTAGATTGAGTATCAAAACTTGTTCTAATTTTTGTGACCCGATGAGTCGGATAATTTTTCTTTTTCTTGTCATAACGGTAAAAAATGTTCTTTTTTGACCACCTGATCCTTATCAAGCCCGCTTCATCAGAAGCATTGTCATATTTAAGCCACTATGACATTTGTCTTTCATATTTTCTCTTTTGATGTCGTCCCTTTGCCGAAGCCACCACTTAAAGCGGGTGTCTTGCTAGGAACCAAGCCGATAGGAGCGGCTGCGTTGTGATCAATTCAGCCACTGTTAGTGGGTTTCTTTTCAAATCGACTTAGTTTTGATCATCTGATGCACAATGTTTTGGCACTAACAGCGTTTTGACCTCGCATGTGTAGTTTTAAAGTGTTAACTACCGATTTAAGTGGTTTTTACCCATTGTTATCTATATATACACCAATTAAAAGGGGGTTTTACCATTGTTTTGATTGACCGTGAGCGTTTAGAACCGTTAGTTGGAATTTTATCCCATGCAAGGCATCTGTTGTGATTGGTTGAGACCACCATAAGAAGATTTCATGGCGCACTGCCTCCACGACTGTTGTCGAGCTTTTCACCTGATAGGTAGGTTTTTGTTTACCTTCTTTTGATTTATGGTTTGATTGAACTGCAACCTCTTAGTTTTAGATACACCATGCATAGTTTTGGTAGTTGCGTTGTTTTGGTTTTAAAAAGGCTCCCTCCTTGCGTTTAAGGTTTAGCAGCTTTCCTTTTAAAAGTTTGACCTTGTCGTTGCCACCTTAACTGCTCCCATGGATCTTCACCGTTTTCATTCTGAGGTGTTTTGTTCGTGGGCTTGGAAGCTAATGATGAATCTCTAGAGGCCTGAGCTTTTCATCACTCTAGATATGACCTTGTTCTTGCCCCTGTGCAGCGGTGGAGGTTGGGTTTTGTTCGATTCAGGAAATCCTTTTAGGTTTTGGCTTTTATACTGTATCTCCTCACTGAGATATGTTGATCCTGGTGGTTAAACCTAGGGCATCACCGCCATTAATCTCTTGTGTGATACCCGTGGATTTTTGAGCCCCTTAAATATTTTTGGAGCCAATGGCAGGGATGATTTTAAGAGCACCCCTAAAATTTATATGTACAATAAATGGGTGAATCTCCCTAACATATAGAAAAAATTGAAGGCTATTTTATCAATAATATAATACATATAAATTTTTTGGCTAATGTTATAGTCTATTATAGAATATTGTAAAATATTCGCAACTCTTTCACTAAACTATAAGATACTATAAAATCTTACGAATATTTCACTGAATTATAAAGTATTGTAAAATCTTGGAAAATATTTCATGAAATTATAAAACCTTGTAATGTATTGGTGAATCATTTGCTAGGAAGACTTGGTTTTGATTCTGAAAATTACTAAGGTAGTGCAATAGAAGAGCATATACCATAGCTTGAATCTCTCAACTCCTAGACCCTCAAATGAACAAATGCATGAATGAGGAAATGAGGGATGTATTTATACATTTCACAAGCAGTATTGGGTCACTCACAATGAGAGGTGTTGGTGAACCACAACTACACTAACTAGATTTAGGGAAAGTGGGGACTCCACTTTTTATCTTGTCCCTTAATGGTCCAATGGACATGTGGGTACCCAAATCTTGACATATCAACAAATTGATAGAATTGAACACTTTACATTCTGGAGTGATTATGGCACCCACAAACCATTATTACAATATGGAATATTATCGAGACCCACAACCTTAATATCATGTATGAATTCCCAATTAGATTATTTTCCAAATCTCTCATTTTTAATATACCCTTTAAGAAAAAAATAACTTGGTTATCTATTTATAGGTACAAATGCCACTTTTTCCTTTATTTTGTTGACAATCGAAATATGAATTATGTCACTTGATTTAGAATTTTTAGAGTTAGTTAGAAACTTGCAATGGTTATTAGAAATAAGAACATACACTAAGAAGAAAAGAAACCACATTAATGCATCATCACACATATCATTACAACTAATTTGTTAAATACTACTTTTTCTCAAATAAACTAAGCAGGTGTTTGTATCCATGTCCTTGAAATTTTTGAAAACATGCAAAATGTGGTAAAATTGTTTTATCACCCTCATTTAATGCAAAATACTAGATATCAAATAAAATAATGTCTATATCTTAGGTCAAACATGTGTTGTACATAAATTTATACAATCATGATGGAAATTAAGTATCGTGTTCTAGCGAAATCATATATTTATCATACATAACTAGATCCATTTCTGGACGATGATAGAAACTACAGATCAAAACAAATCACCCAAAAACATTTTACTTCTAAATGACCCTTACAAAAACAAAATATCATAAAATAAGTACCGAACCAAACAATTTTAGGTCGCAACTAAAATTCACGAACTTTGAAATACGAATAAAAAAATCTATTAGTCACGAACTTCTTAATACAAATAAAAGAATCTACAAGTACGCTTTGGACAACACTACAAGAAGACAACCAAAATAATGACCATTCCATTGTAAACCCTCCATTATAATCAATGTGCATTAATTTATATTACAAACATCCCAAATGTCAACAATAGAAGACATAAAATATGAATATATACACTCTCATGAACCCCTTAAATCCAATAAAAATTGCAGAGCAAGATCCTGATAAAAACACATTTTAAACAATTTGGTTAAATTCAATTTGAATATATAAAAACCATGTGGCATCTCTCCATCAAGAGTAGCATCCACTAACAACATATAAATGGAAGTCGATAGTTTAAACATGTCAAGGAATAAAATAAATCATATCTTTTGAACTCTATGAAACTTTTAGTAAACTAATACTCCTAGGATAGAATAAAACCCTCGTAACACCGAATGATACCTAAGAATCAAAAGTGCCCCAGATTTCAACAAGCCTTAAAAAGAATCCATGATAAAAAAACACGATAAAAGGTAAATTTACAATATAATAATATATTGTATCTGTGGATAAAAAGCACAAAAAGTATGATAAAAAGTGTTGATGTAATTGTAACTTCGGAATGTATTCACTTATATTTCTTATCTATTGTAACCCGATGTTTATTCCGAGATGTATTGTAATGTATTTGAGTCATGTCATACCCCAATTTTTATTCCGGGAAGTTTCTATAATGAGAAAGTCATGTCAAGTCATTGTGGGTAACCCTCTTATTGGTCAAGGGTTGAAGTCCCCATAGTTGTGGGGCCCTTGGGTTATTAGACTATCCTAGTGAAGTCGACCCCAGGTGAGTCATTGTAAGTCAGGGCAATAGTCCCCACCATTGTGTTACCCTCCTATTGGTCAGAGGAGGAAAAGTCCCCACAAGTGGTGGGGCACTAGGGTTATTAGACACTCCTAGAGATGTCGGCTCTAGTAAGTAATTGTTAAGTGAGACCGACATGTTGGAGTGCACTTAAAGTGAACAGAAGAATATAAATAGAGAGTGAGAGCCTATCTATTTATCACTTGAAATACTTGCACTCACTCATTGGGGCACATGAGTGAGAGAGGAGAATCTCTCTCAGTGTGAGAGAGAGAGACTGCTGCTGTCGGGAGTGCATCTTACTGTTTTCTGGTTTTTACCATTTTGTGCTGATTCTATCTCTGAGGAAGTTGCAGGGTTTTCTCCTTTATGGTTTCCCCAAGGAAAATTATTTTTGTCTCTTGTCTCTTGTGATGTGCTTATGTTTTATTGCTGTGCTTGTTATTCTCTCAGTGAAAAGATCCTAAGATCATAATGCTAGCTTATATGACGAAAAACTAACATGGTATCAGAGCTAACTTGAGAAGAAGACATTGTGCAGCTGCAGAAGCTAGATATTCCTACTTTTTTGGTCTCTCTCCACAATATATCAGCAAACGCATGCTAGGATGACTCTCCATTGAAGGGCACATCTTTCTGTCGAAGCAGAATTTGATTCCGAGCATTTTCAGTTTTTGATGCGAAAATTAGGGATTTCTACAGAAGAGGAATTTTTGAGTAAGACTAGCATATCATTTTTATCCTCATCAAAATCAAAATTTAGAGACCTGGAATAAGAAATTTGGTTGGGTGAAACTCCAGGAAAGTCAAACCCTAGTTTGACCCCGAGCTAGGAAAAACCCTAAATACTAAAAATGCTAAGTTTTGGTACATTCGATATATTACGAGTTTGGTGAAGTCTCAGAAGCTGAAATTTTCCAAGACCAAATATAAAATCCTTATTCCTACTATGTCCAAAAATCATCCTTAGATTCTCTATATTCTGGGAGATATGATCCCTCCACGTTAGGGTTACAGCCTCTTCCAGAATTCATCCCTAAACAGGATACCTGGGGAGAATTGAAATATATTGGGATACAGAGGTCCAAATGGAATTATGGAAGATGATATAGAAAGGGCACATAATTTACTTTTGATGGTCCGAATATTAGAATCAGAATATCAACCAGTGACACGTGGTATGCCATAAAACTTCGCTGTTCTGAACAGTCCTGGAACAGGTCAGCTTGGGAAAAATATCATAAATCCCAAATGGTGAAACCAATTCTGATGAAACCTATGATTTTGGATCAAGGACATGTGAGGTTACCTCAGTGAGAAATTTTAGACACAGAGGGGCCTCAATTTGAGATATATCATAGAAACAGTAACAGGAATTTCTGCAGAAGAAATTGGAAAACTAGGGCTTCCTGTTCCGAGAGCTTCCCTCCACTGTTTTCAGAAAAGGAGTACATTGGACAGCTCCATTTGAAGAGATCTATCTGTGTATCCAATCAGATCTAAAATATTCCAAGTTTTTAAAATTAGGGTTTCTGTGACAAACCCTAAATCAGCCAGCTCCGGAACCAGGACGAACACCTCAAATCGGTAAGATCTATTCTTTTGCTATTTTCATTTGAGGTTCTCATTTCAAAAGTGATCTATCACATCAGCTTGGTGATAAGATTGGCGAATTTGACAACTTCCAAGTATGGAAGTATATGATCTCCCTAAAGAAATGAATTGGACACCTACATGAGTAGAGAGGTTCTAGTTCCAGAGGGAGATGAGGCTCAAAGCCTTACTCAAGGAGAACTTGGTCAAGGCCAAGAAGATCATTGCTGATTCAGTCATGAATCAACTTGTATTACAAGTGTCTCCCTAAAGACACTGATGAGGTTTGATTCCTTGGCCAAGCTATTTGAAGGGAAGAATAGAAATCAGAATATGATCTTAAGAAACCAGTTGAAGAATGTGAAGATCCAGAATGCAGAGACCATGCAATCATAAGAGTCTCTCAAATCAAGAACAACTTGAAGCGGTAAAAGAAGAAGTGAATAATGCAGAAGTGGTGATAGCCACCTTGAATGGTCTCCCAGGATCATGGGATTCATTCATTCAAATAATGTGTGCCAGAAAGAAGTAATTACTTTCAGCAAACTCCAGGAAGAAGAATAAGCTCTACCCATAACAAGAGAAGAGAATATGGAAGCAACTGAAGATCAAGCTCTCATCATCCAAAGAAGATACCTCAAGTGATGAGGAATATGAAGATCTCAACTCTTGAAGAAATTCTTATCCACCTGTTGCAGCTGCAACAATTTCCCAAAATTCCAAAAAAAATTTAGGACCCTCCTTTGCTTTGGATGAGTTTGATTTTCTTCCCTGGGTCGATCTAATAATTTGTAGAGAGTTTCTCAATTGCTTGGATTGATTTACTACTTGATTTGATTCCTCCCCTATGGCTGCCTTTGAATGCATTTTCACCACGCTGAATTGAAATATTATTTAATTGATGTTCCCGCCATTGCGGAAGAATTTCAAGTCGTGACTTCGACTTTCTGTCCGATGCATTGGTTTTAATCGGCTTTTTTCTCGGTTTAAATCGGAAGGATTTTCTCTCTCTTTTCCCGTCGTTGCAGATGAACTTTAGGTTTTGGCTTCGATTTCTTTTCCGATTTCTTTGCTTTACCTTGGCTACTTTTTTGTTTCAACTGTTTTTAAGCTTTACATCAGAGCTTGTCATCGTTTCCTTGTCCGTCGTTGTGGAAGGATTTCTGCTAACTCTTCCGATCCATAGTCGTCCACTCTTCCGATGTGTTGTGGTCTTGTTCGGAAGAGGATGATATCTTTGGTAGCCGCCATTGTGGCCGTGTTCCCATGTCAGAAACTCTCCGACGTCCGATCTTGTGTTTCATCCGTCGGGCATGCTGCCATGGATGGATTAACGCTCGGGCCATCCACCGTTGCGGAAGGAAATTGGCTTTCAACCTCTGATTCAGGCTTTGCTCCCGGTTATCCCCCCCGTTGCGGAGGGATTTTTGGTTCAACTTTCTGCCGTTACAGAGCAAAATAGGCTTTCAGCCTCCGTTTCCAAAGCTCTCTGACGTCCGATCTTCTAAGTTTCCCACCACACGCGTCTATGTGGCTGGATCTACACTGTGCCCGTCTGCCATTGGAGAAGGACAAGAGATTTCAGCCTCCGGTTAGAAAGCACCCCGATGTCCAATTTTTTTCGCACCCGTGGTGTTGACTATATATACGGGTCAAAGGGTTATATTTTTATTATTGTTTTCAACTATTGAGCACTGTCATTGTCGGGCATGCCGTTCTCACAAGCTGCGAAGGATTCCGTGCTGGTACCCACGTCTAGGTGGCTCGATTGTGGATGTTTGACCGCTCATCTGCCCATTGATTATGCATTGTATTGCCAAGTAGGCTCGTTGGCTTTTTCCTGTTTCTGTTTAGGTTTTTGATTGATTGTTTGCTGCGGTTAGGGTGTTGAGTGCAGCCGTTTCCTTCATCCCATTTTTCTATTCCTATTTAATTGGGGTTTTTTGTCATAAATGTCTTGGGAAGGGGGAATTTTAAACCACTGATTAGTTTGCACTCCGCCGTTGTCTCGCAACCTCGCGCAGTGGTTGGGGGTTTGGTGCAGGCGGTCGTTACGTCGTCTGCACCAAGCTTCCCTGTGTGTGATGATGGGTTGCGGAGGGAGAGTTTGTGGTTTTTCTATAGCATTTGGTGGGTACCCTTTTTGTTGAGTTTTTTAGTCCCCCCATATCCTCGAACCCTAGCCATTTTTCCTACGCGGTCCTGCGCAACCGATTCTTGATCAGTTTTTGAACCATGGCCGGGAAAGGGGTTTGACTACGACACCAAGTTGTTGACCAAGGTTTCGCACAGGTGTTTTTCTTTGATTGAGAAAACTATAGAAACCTGCATCCTCAAATAGCAAGGTTTCATTGTGTTGCTCCGCGCACCGTTGGATTTTATCTTGAACCTGAGCCGAAGGGGGAAAGGATGTACCACAGCATTTAGGTTATCCACCATTAGAGTGAGAGCGGTTTGTTTGTAGAGAGTCGTTGAGAGGGATTGCGGGAGTTTTTCGTCCTTTGTCTATCCTGCACAGCAAAATGTTAGTAGCTCCCGCAGAGAACAGAAGCTTTATTCGTGTCAATATAATTATTTTCCCCGCAAGCAGCATGAGCCTTTTCAATTTTATGTAGACACCATTCCTGCTGGATTATATTGTTAATGTTTATATTGGCAAGTAATGGTAGTATGCACAGTTTATTGCACACAGCTAGTTTCCATCATAATAGACATAAGCAAAGTCTCTGAATACTGCCCATTTGGTTCAATAATCCTGTTAGTTAAGCCATTTCAGCCTAGGTACACATATATTTTGGCTTCATTAACTAATTGTTGTCACAATACACATTGAAAAAGTAAAATGCTGCACATTGTCATATAAGTGTCTGCAACTTGAATTGCTTAACGTTACAATGTATATATGGCAGGAAGAACTCAAGCTCACCATGTCAAAGAGGCAAAATAAGAAGGCCCCTGTGGTCGAAGAAGAGCCAAAAGTGGAGGTTGTTACCAATACAGAATACGTGTATGAAGACACTAAATGTATTTCTGGTGTTGAACCGGAGTATCAGTGGAGGGAAATCTATAGACTGATTACCTGAAGAGAAGTTCCTAACATGGGCTTAGAAGAGGAGTCCATATATGCAAACATTGAAAGATCTTCCCTTATGAAGGTCGCCACCAGGCCAAAGTTGTTCCCATGCTCCGAGGTAATTGGTTGGATTCTGCCCCGGGCAGATGTAACCACAATGAGTCTGGAAAATATTGAGAGACATGGCTATGCTGCATTTAGCCCTGTATATGTGGCGTTGGCTTATCACCTGCCAGAAGCCCAAGTATTCCTATCTGATGACTGGCTGAGTAGCATTAGAATGGACCTGGTAGAGACCCTGAAGAGGATGTTGTTGCAGGGAAAACATTACCGACACAGACCCACGGGTGAGTATGATACAGCAAGCTTGAGGGTTCCCTACAGATTTATAGCTCTGATGCTTAATAGGATCTTTGGGAGAGCCCATGGAAAATTCTTCAAGCTAGAGTGGATACCCATCATTTTTCATGTGGCAACACAAGGGACAGTCTTCAATTGGGCCAGCCTTGTATCCAGTAGTCTTTATTCTTGCTTGGCCTCAACCTTGGAAGGGGAGTCCCGAAAAAGGTCTGATTTTTATATGAGCTCAATACTCATAGACTGTATACTATGCAACCAGCCTTTCCCTGGTCTCAGGTGCATCTGGGACAAGGAAAGAATGTATGTCTATGCTACTTATAGACCACTATGGGCACACCAGTACCACAGCCATTACAGAGAAGTCTGTGAGCACTTCATTATGCCACTACACACTCTCATTTTCTGGAAAGAGTGTGATTGTATGTCTAAGGAGGCCATGCAAGTGATACAAGATTACGCAGACTACTATTTGACCGAGCATGGCATGTAGTTCAGAATGTTTGGGGGCTCAAGAGCACCTTCCCTACTGCCAAAATATGCAACTGATTACATTGTCCATAAGGAGGCAGTCAGATAAGTGTTCCTAGATGGAATAGGTAGCTTCCTGTTCGAACACAAGAATACTGCTTATCCTCCCTTTCCCTTCAAACTTGGGAGCTATAGGTTCACTAAGGTGAAACAAGCTGGTGAATTCGTAGAGGAGCTGGAGAGGTTCCATTTTGGTGAGATGCCCTATCACAAAAATGACTCCCACGGTAAGGTGGCTCATCATTGTAAAGAAAATAAGGTGCATTTCGAATATACCCATCATTTTGATAGGGAAGAATCTGTCTTCTGGAATGCCCCAAACATGACAGCACTGAAAATAAGATTCACAAAGAAAATCACCACCAAGCATGGAAAGGGGGATGAACATGCAAAGGCAGAGGAAGAAGCCAAAAGGAGAAACGAAGCCCAGAGATTGGCACAGGAAGCTGCAGAGTGGTTGCACAGTGAAGGGGAAGGGAAAATAAAAGCTGCTCAAGAAGCAGCTGATAAAGCCTAGGAAGCAGCTAAAGAGGCAGAATAAGCGGCTAGAAAAGAAGCTAAAGAAGCGAAAAGAAAGCTCGATGAGGGGCTCCAAACGCAAGAAGCTGAAAGGATAAAATTGACACAGCAGTCAGCTTCTGAAACAGCAGCAGAGCAGACCCAGGAAGTGGAGAATCCTGAGGTTCATACCTCTCAAGTACGGGCTGCCAGCACACCCATGGTCCCCACACTCGATCTGGTCCCTTTTGTGCAAGAAAAGGGAAAGGAAATCCCTGATTTCAACACTATATATTATGATAGTGAAACAAAGAGAATAATAAAGAGGACAGAGAGGAAAGTTGAGGCGGAAGGTCTACCTAGTAAAATGATAACGGATACGGCTGTTATGTTAGGAACAGACCAAGATCCGAGATTTACACTAAGATCCAGGTCTGCATTCATCCAATATTCAGAGGATAATGTAAGCAAAATCATGATTGACTTGGAGCAATCCAAGAAATATTCTACTCAGTTGAAAGATACATTGAGGCAAGAGAGAGAAGAGAGCAACAGGCTCAAGAGGAAATATGAATACATGCAAAGGGAAATGAAATACTCAAAAGCTGAGATACAAGCTCTCCAAGTAGAAATGCAAGTCAAGGAAACAGCATAGGAGGCCCTAGAGAAAGTGCAGAAGGAATGCCAAGATCTAAAGACTGAAAAGGAACAGCTGCTGGCAAAGGTGGAGGAGTTAGAAGAGTAGCAAAAGATCCTCTTGCAGGCAAATGATCTGCACACCCAAGAACTGAAGAAGGAACACCAGGAACAGATTTCCTCACTAACAACTGCTCTGGAGGAAGCAAGAGAATAGCAGGTTAACCTCCAGCCATTCAAAGAGCATTTCTTGGCCCAAAAGACCAAGATGCTGCAGTTACAGACTGCTGTTGAAGATGAGAGATGTAGAGTGCTGCAGATCGATGGCAGACTGGAGGAAATCTTGGAAACTGCATCTTATTTTGTGGATAGATCTCAGGATGTCCTCGAGGTCCTCACTGCAAGAACGACAAGGTTGGAGAACAATGAGGAAACTCCAGCGGAGCTGCCATCAAAGAATAAACAGGCCTTTAAGCGGGATTATGACCTGGTAGAGTTCGCTATCAACACTACTGAAGATTTCAAGAAGGCAGTGAAAAAGACAAAGGGATTATGCACCAAGTTTTTCAGAAGACTTCTCATTACCTACAACCGGTGCCAAATAGAGGCTAAGCAGAGGCTCAAGACTTTCCCGGACCATGACTCATTTTTGGAGTTTTTGCAGAAGAAATATCAGGACGAAGAAGCAAGAATGCAACACATTAAATCCATTGATGACCAGATATTGAGAAGCAAAGTAGGCCATTCAGCAGTTAGTGTGCAGATCCTAGAAGACCAGCTTCGGTTAAGCGCAGCCAGAGTGGAAGCCATAAAGAAACAGGCCAAAAAATTCAAAATCAACATTCAATTTTTGGAACCCTGCGCATTTGAGGGCATTGCCTCTGATTCCGCGTCATGGAAGAAGTTTTTAGATGCTCAAGTGGGACCCTCCTCATGAAGGATCGGTTATTATTGTAATTTGTAATTGTTTTTTATAGAACATTTAAGGAAATCAGAACGTTGGGAATCGAGGGGTTGGGAAGCCCAAAGGTCACTTTGGGGCAGCCCAACAGTCTCACCCTTTTGTATAAATATAGAAAGCTTAGAAGTGAAAAGGACTTTTTCCCAGTGAGACTGGTGAAGACATATTGTAAGAAGAACTTTTTCCTTTTGCAATAGAAAAATTACAGTTTGCCTGTTGGAGAAAGCGTAGTGGAATATTCAAATGTTGTGCTATGGATTTGTTGAAGAGGAACTATTTCATTTTCAGCTTTATGTCCATTAACTGTGAGACCGTTCTAACTCATTGAACCTACGTTCTTGTATGAATGTTTTCCAATTTATTTTATGAAGATTTCCACTATGAGTAATGGATGCTTTCCATAAACAATTGGCTATCTGATTGTCGAAATATCTTTAATTTTTCATGTGTTGTAGATAAGAATATTAGCTACCTGTAATTTCTGTTTATAATGCATGAATAATCCACATTACTCATAAATAAATCACATTATGGCTCCCCGGGGATAGGTGGATAGATAGGTAGTTAGATGGATAGTTAGTTTATTTCATTACTGCATATGTGATTTAGATGCCTATGAGCCTAAGACGAGAGGTAAGAAACTGCACATCACATTGTGTAGTTCCTCGCATCCTTGTCACCCTGCATTGTTAGTTAGGCATTTGCACTGCATACATTTATTCAAAAAATACAAAAACTCGGTGGACCGGGCCGTAACCGGTAAAACCTTTGTTTTGTTACTTTGACCTACGGTAGCCAGACCACAAACCGGATGGATTCCCTACACCAAACAGTCAACGGGCTAGTTGGGAACGTTGATTGGGGAGAATCCCTTACTGTTGTCTCCTACGAATTTCCAGGCCTCAACAGTTCTGGCGCTAGAAGGAGGGCCGCCAGTGAATGGCTGGCCGTGGAAACTTAGTTTTCCCAAGATTACCTTACTAGCATATATTTGAAGCTTTCATCCTGACTCAAGTACTTATAGGTTTCGGTTATACCTTTGAAGTAAGAGAGCATGTTCTCACCTTACGTTTCTCTTTGCTCAGATTTTGTTCTTTTTCCTGTACTCATGGCCGGTGTGATTGTGAACCAGCTCTACCCATTACCTGCTTGGAGAGCTAGATCACCTCTGAACCTCACGCCTCCATTTCATAACTTACCTCAGGGTTTTGAGAAGTTACTGCCTAAGTTTGACCCTGAGGAGAAGACTGCTGTGGATGATCACTTGCAGAGTTTTTATTTAGCAGTAGAAGAGTTAAGGGCTTGGGAGTACGAAGATGTTGTCTATAGATTATTCCCTCATACCTTGAAAGGGTCAGCTGCTTCATGGTACTTTTCCCTGCCCGCAAACTCGATCCCAGATTGGAATACTTTCGAAAGGGTTTTCAGGAGTAAATACACAGCGCAAAAAACGCATGCCTCATTGATGAAAGGTCTTGGTCTGTTAAGAAAAGAGAAGAATGAAAAGGTACATAAGTTCACTCAAAGATTCTCATTATACCTAAATAATTTTTTTGAAGATGGCAGACCCTCAGACAAGGTCTTAATTGAATATTATACATCTTCCCTAGGACCGCAGTTAGCTATGTTCGCTAAAATGAAAGCCAAGCCTACATGGTAGAGACTTATGAAGAGGCAGGAAGGGTGGAAGATGAAATGGAAAGTGTACAATATTACTCTGACTTACCTGAAGAGAAGACTACCGGGAGAAGAGATTTACTGCCGTCTAAACCTAAAGAGGATAACTCACATGATTATTAGGGAATGATGAAAATGATGCAGAATCTATCCAATAGAATAATAGACCTGGAGAAAGGGAGGGAAGCTCAGAAAACCCACAAACCCTATTATCCAAAAAGAGAAGATAACAACCAATGGCAAGTCCCTCCCCCACATCTACCATCAGTAAACATAACAGAAGTAGGGGGTGATAATTTCTGCACTTTTCACCAACAACCTCATTCGAAAAAGAAGTGCCCTCAATGGTTGAATTCGATAACACTAGTTATGAATCAGCTGCTAGATTCTAAAGCAACCAAGAACAGTGGCAAGGAGGAGAAGAAAAACTAGGTTATGGAGAAACAAGATAATGACACTATGCTTTCATGGAATGGTATCTTGATGTTTGACACTAAAGAGAGCACTTTCAAAACTGAATGCACACCTACAGCAACAAAGGATATAGATTTGGCAATTTCAAAGATCAAAATACTGCAAAAGAATGTCAAGAGACAAATAGAGGTGAAGGTTGAGGACAAAACACCTAGAGCCAATGCCCTCAACCAAGAGGCAGAGCCAATAACTGAGATTGTCAAACATGTAGAAGAACTGATAGGTGTTAGTGAGGAAAACACTAATGAAATTAGAGAGCATAATGAGGATTTGCCTACTCAAAACCAACCAGGAGAAGAAGACATAGAACCAGGTTGGGAAGATAAAGCTGGCACCCCACCTTTTCTATTGACCCTAGAAATGCTAAATCACAATGTGAATAATTGCTTGGTAGATTCTGGATCAGCGGTGAATGTTATGCCTCTGGATATTTGCAAAAAGATTAAGGGTAAGCCAGAGTCCACCTTTTGTGAAGTAACGCAATTAGAAAGCTCAGGTGTCAAAGTAGTAGGAGAAATGAGAAATGTCCTCATTCGCTTGTCTGCAAACAACAAGATTTGTCAATTTATTGACATTACTGTGGCTGACATACCTAGTGGATATGGGCTTATTCTGAACAGAGATTGGTTGGCCAGGTTAAAAGGCTATTTTGCTTTGAATTGGTCTCATCTATTATTGCCTCTCAAGGGTACCCCAAATAAGATTAATATTTTGAGAGAGCCTTATATGAAGTATACCGTCACTAAGCTAGGGGAAGGAAATGAATCTACTGATTCTGTCCTGGGAAACTATCTGACTGAGTGTAAGCTAAGAATTCATACCTCAAGCAAGGCCAGTTCTATGAATGACGCTCAGCCTGAGCTCCTTGAACTTCTTCAGGCTGTAAGAGATGATTGTAGGATAGTAGACATGTGTTCAGTTTCAAAACTGGCCCAGCTAGACCATGGTTAGATGTCTCATGTCTATGATCCAGCCCACCCTTCAGCTATCTAGATTAAATTTTTCAGGAGTGGGCAAAATTTTCTTTCTTTTTGCTTTGTACATAAATAAATTGTTTTGTGTTCTTTAATGCTTTGATGCTTTTTCTTTTTGATTATTTGATTTGATGCTGATTTCTTGATTTGCACTGCTTTTGTTAATAGTTTTTGTTCTGAATAAAGAGGCAAACATTTGGTTGCAATGGGAACAGCAGGGTTCTTTATTAACCGAAATCTTGAGCAAAAGACTGTGCTTTAAAGTATAGAATGTCTTCTAGTAGCAGTATCCTTAACTGGCAATGCATTCATTGAGGTCTTACTTAACCCCTGTAAATAGCTCAGAAGTAAAAGAGGTCTGGAATACTATTTCGAGGCTCCATCCATTTCACATCTTAAATATCCAAGGGAGTGACAGCAAAAGACCCACGGAAAGGAAGCGAAGTAAAACAGGATATCATATATAAATGATCCCATGTCATATATTCAGAAAAGCAAAAAGTTATCAAGAGTCAAAACTCCTTAGAGAAAAACAATACATATCAAAGCAAAATATCAAGGCATGAAGTACTAAATTGCCACAAGATCCTCTCCGTCTGTGAACTGAAATATGGAGTACACTGGTCACACAAAAGGACACTATGGGATAGAGGATCTTGAATTAAAATTCAGTAAGAAAGGCATGCAGGAGGACTCATATCAAAAGAACTAAAGTTCAAAAGGCACAAAAGTGCAGTTGGCATGGGAATGAGGAACAAAAGGATAATACTGTTTACTATCTGTTACAATCTTGTGGTGTCCAAGCTAGAAGATACCTAAGGATAGGAAAAATAAACCTCACTTATTTGGCCTCTAAAGAGTTATTCAGACTTGCAATATTTCTAATGTTACCATTTCCCAAAGAATAGACTACTTCTCAATGGTTTAAATGTCTAAGTTGGACAGCCCGAGGATACAGATATCTAGAAGATTTTAACCTTTATTCAGACGGTCATGCACTGGGAAGGAGTTAATTCAGAAATCTAGGGTTCACTAGGTAGTCGCCATTTGTTGCAGCTGCAACAATTTCCCAAAATTCCAAAAAAAAATTAGGACCCTCCTTTGCTTTGGATGAGTTTGATTTGCTTCCCTGGGTCGATCTAATAATTTGCAGAGAGTTTCTCAAATGCTTGGATTGCTTTACTACTTGATTTGATTCCTCCCCTATGGCTGCCTTTGAATGCATTTTCACCACGCTGAATCAAAAGATTATTTAATTGATGTTCCCGCCGTTGCGGAAGAATGTCAAGTCGTGACTTCAACTTTCTGTTCGATGCATTGGTTTTAATCGGCTTTTTTCTCAGTTTAAATCGGAAGGATTTGCTCTCCCTTTTCCCTCCGTTGCGGATGAACTTTAGGTTTTGGCTTCGGTTTCTTTGCCGATTTATTTGCTTTACCTTGGTTACTTTTTTGTTTCGGTTGTTTTTAAGCTTTACATCAAAGCTTGTCATCGTTTCCTTCTCCGCCGTTGCGGAAGGATTTCTGCTAACTCTTCCGATCCATAGTCGTCCGCTCTTTCGATACGTTGTGGTCTTGTTCGAAAGAGGATGATATATTTGGTAGCTGCCTTTGCGGTAGCGTTCCCATGTCAGAAACTCTCCGACATTCAATCTTTTGTTTCTTCCGCTGGGCATGCTGCCACGGATGGATTAACGCTCAGGCCATCCTCCTTTGCGGAAGGAAATTGACTTTCAACTTTCGATTCAGTATTTGCTCCTGGTTATCCCCGCCGTTGCGGAGGGATTTTTGGTTCAACTTTCCACCATTGTGGAGAAAAATAGGCTCTCAGCCTTTGTTTCTGAAGCTCTCCGACGTCCAATCTTCTAAGTTTCCCGCCACACGTGTCTATGCGGCTGGATCTACGCTGTGGTCGTCCGCCATTGCGGAAGGACGAGAGCTTTCAGCCTCCAATTAGAAAGTGCCCCGACGTCTGATGTTTTTCGCACCCATGGTGTTGACTATATATACGGGTCGAAGGGTTATATTTTTATTGTTGTTTTCGACTATTGAGCATTGTCATTGTCGTGTGTGCCGTTCTCACAAGTTACGAAGGATTCCGTGCTGGTACCCATGTCCAGGTGGCTTGATTGTGGACGTTTGATCACTCATCTGCCCATTGATTACACATTGTATTTCTAGGTAGGCTCGTTGGCTTTTTCCCATTTCCGTTTAGGTTTTTGATTGATTGTTTGCTGCGGTTAGGGTGTTGAGTGTAGCCGTTTCCTTCATCCCATTTTTCTATGCCTATTTAATTGGGGTTTTTTGCATAACTGTCTTGGGAAGGGGGCATTTTAAACCATTGATTAGTTTGCATGATGCCGTTGTCTCGCAACCTCGCGCAGTGGTTGGGGGTTTGGTGCAGGCGGTCGTTACGCCGTCTGCACCAAGCTTCCCTGTGTGTGATGATGGGTTGCAGAGGGAGAGCTTGTGGTTTTTCTATAGCTTTTGGTGGGTACCCTTTTTGTTGATTTTTTCAGTCCCCCCGTATCCTCGAACCCTAGCCATTTTTCCTACGCGGTCCCGCGCAACCGATTCTTTCTCAGTTTTCGAACCATGGTTGGGAAAGGGGTTTGACTACGACACCAGGTTGCTGACCAAGGTTTCGCACAGGCAGTTTTCTTTGATTGAGAACACTATAGAAACCCGCATCCTCAAATAGCAAGGTTTCGCTATGCCGCTCCGCGCACCGTTGGATTTTATCTTGAACCCGAGACGAAGGGGGAAAGGATGTACCACGTCATTTAAGTTATCCACCATTAGAGTGCGGGCGGTTTGTTTGTAGAGAGCCATTGAGAGGGATTGTGGGGGTTTTTCATCCTTTGTCTATCTTGCACAGCAAAATGTTAGTAGCGCCCGCAGAGAATGGAAGCTTTATTAGTGTCAATATAATTATTTTCCCCGCAAGCAGCATGAGCCTTTTCAATTTTATGTAGACACCATTCCTGCTGGATTATATTGTTAATGTTTATATTGGCAAGTAATGGTAGTATGCATAGTTTATTGTACACAGCTAGTTTCCATCATAACAGACATAAACAAAGTCTCTGAATACTGCCCATTTGGTTCAATAATCCTGTTAGTTAAGCCATTTCAGTCTAGGTACATATATATTTTGGCTTCATTAACTAATTGCTGTCACAATACACATTGAAAAAGTAAAACGCTGCACATTGTCATATAAGTGTCTGCAACTTGAATTGCTTAACGTTACAATGTATATATGGCAGGAAGAACTCAAGCTCGCCATGTCAAAGAGGCAAAAGAAGAAGGCCCCTGTGGTCTAAGAAGAGCCAAAAGTGGAGGTTGTTACCAAGACAGAATACGTGTATGAAGACACTAAAGGTATTTCTGGTGTTGAACCAGAGTATCAGTGGGGGGAAATCTATAGACTGATTACCCGAAGAGAAGTTCCCGACATGGGCTTAGAAGAGGAGTCCATATATGCAAACATTGAAAGATCTTCCCTTATGAAGGTCACCACCAGGCCAGAGCTGTTCCCATGCTCTGAGGTAATTGGCTAGATTCTGCCCTGGGCAGATGTAACCACAATGATTCTAGAAAATATTGAGAGACAAGGCTATGCTGCATTTAGCCCTGGATATGTGGTGTTGGCTTATCACCTGCCAGAAGCCCAAGTATTCCTCTCTGATGACTACCTGAGTAGCATTAGAATGGACCTAGTAGAGACCCTGAAGAGGATGTTGTTGCAGGGAAAACATTACCGACACAGACCCACAGGTGAGTATGATATAGCGAGCTTGAGGGTTCCTTATAGATTTATAGCTCTGATGCTTAATAGGATCTTTGGGAGAGCCCATGGCAGATTCTTAAATCTAGAGTGGACACCCATCATTTTTCATGTGGAAACACAAGGGACAGTCTTCAATTGGGCCAGCCTTGTATCCAGTAGTCTTTCTTCTTGCGTGGCCTCATCCTTGGAAGGGGAGTCTCGGAAAAGGTCTAAGTTTTATATGAGCTCAATACTCATAGACTGTATACTATGCAACCAGCCTTTCCCTGGTCTCAGGTGCATCTGGGATAGGGAAAGAATGCATGTCTATGCTGCTTATAGACCACTGTGGGCACACCAGTACCACAGCCATTACAGAGAAGTCTGTGAGCACTTCATTATGCCACTACACACGCTCATTTTCCGGAAAGAGTGTGATTGTATGTCTGAGGAGGCCATGCAAGTGATACAAGATTACGCAGACTACTATTTGACTGAGCATCGCATGTACTTCAGAATCTTTGGGGGATCAAGAGCACCTTCCCTACTGCCAAAATATGCAACTGATTACATTGTCCATAAGGAGGCAGTCAGACAAGTGTTCCTAGATGGAATAGGCAGCTTCCTATTCAAAGACAAGAAGACTGCTTATCCTCCCTTACCCTTCAAACTTGGGATCTACAGGTTCACTAAGGTGAAACAAGCCTGTGCATTCGTAGAGGAGCTGGAGAGGTTCCATTTTGGTGAGATTCCCTATCACAGAAATGACTCCCACGGTAAGGTGGCTGATCATTGTAAAGAAAATAAGGTGCATTTCAAATATACCCATCATTTTGATAGGGAAGAATCTGTCTTCCGAAATGCCCCAAACATGACAGCACTGAAAAGAAGATTCACAAAGAAAATCACCACCAAGGGTGGAAAGGGGGATGAATAGGCAAAGGCAGAGGAAGAAGCCAAAAGGAGAAATGAAGAAGCCGAGAGATTGGCATAGGAAGCTACAGAGTGGTTGCACAGTGAAGAGGAAGGGAAAAGAAAAGATGCTCAAGAAGCAGCTGAGAAAGCCCAGGAAGCATCTAAAGAGGTAGAATAAGTGGCTAGAAAAGCAGCTGAAGAAGTGAAAAGAAAGCTCGATGAGGGGCTCCAAACGCAAGAAGATGAAAGGATAAAATTCACACAGCAATCAGCTTCTGAAACAGCAGTAGAGCAGACCCAGGAAGTGGAGAACCCCAAGGTTCAGACCTCTCAAGTACGGGCTGCCAGCACACCCATGGTCCCCACACTCGAGCTGGTCCCTTTTGTGCAAGCAAAGGGAAAGGAAATCCCTGATTTCAACACTGTATATTATGATAGGGAAACAAAGAGAATAATAAAGAGGACAGAGAGGAAAGTTGAGGCGGAAGATCTACCTAGTAAAATGATAACGGATACGGCTGTTATGTTAGGAACAGACCAAGATCTGAGATTTACCCTAAGAGCCAGGTCTGCATCCATCCAAGCTTCAGAGGATAATGTAAGCAAAATCATGATTGACTTGGAGCAATCCAAGAAATCTTCTGCTCATTTGAAAGATACATTGAGGCAAGAGAGAGAAGAGAGCAACAGGCTCAAGAGGAAATATGAATACATGCAAAGGGAAATGAAATCCTCAAAAGCTCAGATACAGGCTCTCCAAGTAGAAATGCAAGTCAAGGAAATAGCACAAGAGGCCCTAGAGAAAGTGCAGAAGGAATGCCAAGATCTAAAGATTGAAAAGGAACAGCTGCTGGAAAAGGTGGAGGAACTAGAAGAGCAGCAAAAGATCCTCTTGCAGGCAAATGATCTGCACACCCAAGAACTGAAGAAGGAACACCAGGAACATATTTACTCACTAACAACTACTCTGGAGGAAGCAAGAGAACAGCAGGTTAACCTCCAGCCATTCAAAGAGCACGTCTTGGCCCAAAAGACCAAGATGTTGTAGTTACAGACTGCTGTTGAAGATGAGAGATGTAGAATGCTGTAGATCGATGATAGACTGGAGGAAATCTTGGAAACTACATCTTATTTTGTGGACAGATCTCAGGATGTCCTCGAGGTCCTGACTGCAAGAATGGCAAGGTTTGAGAACAATGAGGAAACTCCAGCGGAGTTGCCATCAAAGGATAAACAGACCCTTAAGCGGGATTAGGACCTGGTAGAGTTCGCTATCAACACTGCTGAATATTTCAAGAAGGCAGTGAAAAATACAAAGGGATTATGCACTGAGTTTTTCAGAAGAATTCTCATTACCTACAACCGGTGCCAAATAGATGCTGAGCAGAGGCTCGAGACTTTCCCGGACCATGACTCATTGTTGGAGTTTTTGCAAAAGAAATATCAGGATGAAGAAGCAAGAATGCAGCACATTAAGGCCATTGATGACCAAATCCTAAGAAGCGAAGTAGGCCATTCAGCAGTTAGTGTGCAGATCCTGGAAGACCAGCTTCGGTTAAGCATAGCCAGAGTGGAAGCCATAAAGAAACAGGCCAAAAAATTTGAAATCAACATTCAATTTTTGGAACCCTGCGCATTTGAGGGCATTGCCTCTGATGCCGCGTCATGGAAGAAGTTTTTAGATGCTCAAGTGGGACCCTCCTCATGAAGGATCGGTCATTATTGTAATTTGTAATTATTTTTTATAGAACATTTAAGGAAAGCAGAACGTTGGGAATCGAGGGGTTGGGAAGCCCAAAGGTCACTTTGGGGCAGCCCAACAGTCTCACCCTTTTGTATAAAGATAGAAAGCTTAGAAGTGAAAAGGACTTTTTCCCAGTGAGACTGGTGAAGACATATTGTAAGAAGAACTTTTTCCTTTTGCAATAGAAAATTACAGTTTGCCTGTTGGAGAAAGTGTAGTGGAATATTCAAATGTTGTGCTATGGATTTGTTGAAGAGGAACTATTTCATTTTCATCTTTATGTCCATTAACTGTGAGACCATTCTAACTCATTGAACCTATGTTCTTGTATGAATGTTTTCCGGTTTATTTTATGAAGATTTCCACTATGAGTAATGGATGTTGTTCATAAACAATTGGCTATCTAATTGTCGAAATATCTTTAATTTTTCATGTGTTGTAGATAAGAATATCAGCTACCTGTAATTTCTGTTTATAATGCATGAATAATCCACATTACTCATAAATAAATCACATTCTGGCTCCCTGAGGATAGGTGGATAGATAGGTAGTTAGATGGATAGTTAGTTTATTTCATTACTGCATATGTGATTTATATGCCTGTGAGTCTAAGACAAGAGGTAAGAACCTGGGCATCACATTGTGTAGTTCCTCGCATCCTTGTCACCCTGCATTGTTAGTTAGGAATTTGCACTGCATACATTAAGTCAAAAAATACAAAAAATCAGTGGACCGGGCCGTAACCGGTAAAACCTTTGTTTTGTTACTTTGACCTACGGTAGCCGGACCGCAAACCGGATGGATTCCCTACACCAAACAGTCAACGTGCTAGTTGTTAACGTTGATTGGGGAGAATCTCTTGCTGTTGTCGCCTGCGAATTTCCAAGCCTCAACACCACCTTAGCATTTGGATAAGAAACGATGCTATTATGAATGAAGAAGACGATGAAGCTAAAGACTCAAGAAGGAGTATGCCCACGAAACAAATAAAGATAAGTATTCAATTGTCTCTTCATGATTTTATTTTTGTTATGCTTTTGTTTATATTCAGTTATTGTATTATGCATGATAGGATGTTTTCATTAATGACATAATACTACTAATATGCATGTGATGGGTAAGTATCTCATGGTTCTATACAAATTCTCCATTGCGACTTATCTAGAATGAAACCTATTTGCTGACATATTGGATTAGTGCACAATCTCAATGTTGTCCTGGTAGAGATGGAAGGCATCTAGAAAGTTTCAGTGAGATATGGATGAATGTTGTATTGGCTAAAGTAGTTGCATGATCATATATTTATGCATAAGAATTTTCCAGTATGAATATTCCTTATGAAATGTTTCTAACCATACAAATGCATTTGACTTGTAGGAAAGACCGCATACATAATCTCCTGGAAGCAAAGAAGAATGAGACTTGTTCCGAAGAACAAGTGACGACATTTCAAAATGAAGAATAATATGAGGAATACAGCGACATCATTGATACAGAACCTTCCAGCCATGAGGAAGTAACCAAGAAGAAATGGAAGACCAGTTCAAGAAGAATGATGTCAGGGCACAGTGTCGAGACCTGAAGAGAAGTTCGTAACTCCATCATGTAGTAGATGGAAACATCATGGGATACAAAGCAATATTCGTAGCACGAGGCTTCTCACAAAAGAAGGCATAGACTACGAAGAGACATTTGCAGCCAGTAAGAGTTGAAACACATACATAATGAGATTGATGAAGATCTTAACCTTTTCTACAAAGTTGAAGATACAATTCTATACACTAGATGTTCACATAGAATATTAGTAGCATAGGAAGCTACTTGTCACTCCAGTACAGAATGTTTTCAGTGCATAGAGCACAGAAGACAGAGGGAGTATGATGCTTCGCTTCAGAGGGAGTGACTACAGAATATCTTGAGGTTCGACATGGAATGACAGGATTGGAAGATTACTTATGACTCTAGGCTTTACTGAGAGTAAAGTGGATTCCAACCTTTGCTTCAAGGTTGAAGGCAGAAGACCAGTGATGCTCCTATTATGTGTCGATGCACTATTTTCTAGGCATGGAGGTGTGAACAAGGGAAGTATGTAGTAGAGATCCTGAATAGGTTCAGGATGATGGACTGCATGACCACACCTATGGCATTGAACCTAAAGATGTTAAGTGATGCTTCATCAGAGACGGTTGATGCTACGATGTGTCGTCAGATGATTGGATCCTTGATGTACCTGACGAACACAAGACCAGATATGTGCTTTTCTATGAACACCTTGAGCCAGTTCCTGACAGATATGAGACATGTTCACTTGATTGCTGCAAAGCATATTCTGAGGTACCTGAGGGGTACAGTTGATTATGGGCTCAAGTACGATGCGAATCAGAAGATTAACCTGGAGGGTTATGTTGATTCAGAATTGGGTAGGCAGTGCCATCAATAGGAAGAGCACTTTAGGGTGTTGCTTCAGTATGGTATCAAGTGTGATCTCTTGGTTTAGCAGGAAGCAATCCTTTGTGTCACTGAGTACAGCTGAAGCAGAGTATGTTGCAGCTTGTTTAGCTAGTTGTGAGGCAGTATGGCTGTGGAAGCTACTGTCTGATATATTTGATCTCCAGATGGATGCTACTTGTATACATTGTGACAATCAGAGTTGCATGAAGTTGTCAAAGAATCCCGTGTTCCATGACAAGTTGAAGCATATCGAGATCAAGTATCACTATATCAGGGATATGGTGCAGAGGGGAGCAGTGAAGCTCCAATATGTTGCGACGGAGGAACATATAGCTGACGTATTGACAAAGCCATTGGCTAGGCTGAAGTTCGAGTACTTCAGGGAGAAGCTTGGTGTTCTCCAGATCGAGGCTTCCTCCAAGAGAAAGTGATGAGACCCATAGCCATTCTGACATGGTGAGAGGATTGGTTCCTTCCATGGTCAAATGTAAGGGCTGAGCCATTCTATCATGGCTAAAGGATTTAGTTCCTTCCATGTCAAATGTGAGTGCTGGCCATTCTATCAAGTAGGACAAATGTAAGGGCTACTGCCATTCTGACGAGCAGGTTAGATGTAAGTTCAGAGCCATTCTGACGAGGAGGTCAGATGTGAGTTTTGGCCATTCTGTCAATTAGGATAGATGTAAGGGCTACCGCCATTCTGACGAGCAGGTCAGATGTAAGTGCATATCCATTCTGATGAGGAGGTCAGATGTGAGTGCCAGCCATTCTGTCGAGTAGGACAGATGTAAGGGCTATCGCCATTCTGATGAGCAGGTCAGATGTAAGTGCAGAGCCATTCTGACGAGGAGGTCAGATGTGACTGCTGGCCATTCTGTCGAGTAGGACAGATGTAAGGGCTACCACCATTTTGACGAGTAGGTCAGATGTAAGGGTAGAGCCATTCTGTTCATGGCTAAAGGATTTAGTTCCTTCCATGTTAGATGTGAGTGCTGGCCATTCTATCAAGTAGGACAAATGTAAGGACTACCGCCATTCTGACGAGTAGGTCAGATGTAAGTGCAGAGCCATTCTAACGAGGAGGTCAGATGTGAGTGTTGGTCATTCTGTTGATTAGGACAGATGTAAGGGCTACCACCATTCTGACAAGCAGGTCAGATGTAAGTGTAGAGCCATTCTAACGAGGAGTTCAAATGTGAGTGCTGGCCATTCTGTCAAGTAGGACATATGTAAGGGCTATCGCCATTCTGACGAGCAAGTCAGATGTAAGTGCAGAGCCATTCTGACGAGGAGGTCAGATGTGAGTGCTGGCCATTACGTCGAGAAGGACAAATGTAAGGGCTACCTCCATTCTGACGAGTAGGTCAGATGTAAGGGCAAAGCCATTCTGTTCATGGCTAAAGGATTTAGTTCCTTCCATGTCAGATGTGAGTGCTAGCCATTCTGTCGAGTAGGGAAGATGTAAGGGCTACCACCATTCTGACAAGCAGGTCAGATGTAAGGGAAAATCCATTCTGTTCATGGCTAAAGGATTAGGTCCCTCCCATGTTAGATGTGAGTGCTATCCATTCTGATGAGTAGGTCAGATATAAGGGCTACCAAATACCTACAAGGAGGTAGGCATACACCCAGCATGAAAGAAGGTTGGCTCTGTATAAATTCCTATGATGAGATAGCACACACATGATGATGACCGAGTGAGATCCAGATTGAGCTATGATCCAGATCCAGTTATGATGACTCCGAGAGATCCAGATCGAGTGATGATCCAGATCCGGTAGTGATGATCCAGATCGAGAGATGATCCAGATCTAGATCTAGATCGAGTGATGATCTAGATACAGTCCAATGATGTTGATCCAGATCAAGAGATGATCCAGATCCAGTGATGATGTTCCATGATGATCCAGATTGAGAGATGATCTAGATTCAGTGATGATGATTCAGATTGAGTGATGATCTAGATTCAATGATGACGATTCAGATCGAGTATGATCCAGTGACGATGTTCCAGATCGAGTATGATCTAGTGACGATGTTCCAGATCGAGTATGATCGAGTGACGATGATCTAGATCGAGTGATGATTCAGATCCAAATGAAAGATGACTTGAAAAATGGAAGATGACTTGAAGATGAAGATGACTTGAAGATGATGAGGACTTGATGATGACCCAGATGATACAGAGAAGAAGACTTGTGCTAATAAATTGTGTCGAGAGAATACCTTCCTAGTTAAGAGGGAGTGTTGATGTAATTGTAACTTCGGAATGTATTCACTTATATTTCTTATCTATTGTAACCCGATGTTTATTCCGGGATGTATTGTAATGTATTTGAGTCATGTCATACCCCGATGTTTATTCTGGGAAGTTTCTATAATGAGAAATTCATGTCAAGTCATTGTGGGTAACCCTCTTATTGGTCAAGGGTTAAATTCCCCATAGTTATGGGGCCCTTGGGTTATTAGACTATCCTAGTGAAGTCGACCCTAGGTGAGTCATTGTAAGTCAGGACAATAGTCCCCACCATTGTGTTACTCTCCTATTGGTCAAAGGAGGCAAAGTCCCCACAAGTGGTGGGGCACTAGGGTTATTAGACACTCCTAGAGATGTCGGCTCTAGTAAGTAATTGTTAAGTGAGGCCGACATGTTGGAGTGCACTTCAAGTGAACGAAAGAATATAAATAGAGAGTGAGAGACTATCTATTTATCACTTGCAATACTTGCACTCACTCATTGGGGCGCATGAGTGAGAGAGGAGAAGCTCTCTCAGTGTGAGAGAGAGAGACTGCTGCTGTCGGGAGTGCATCTTACTGTTTTCCGGTTTTTACCATTTTGTGCTGATTCTATCTCTGAGGAAGTTGTGGGGTTTTCTCCTTTATGGTTTCCCTGAGGAAAACTCTTTTTGTCTCTTGTCTCTTGTGATGTGCTTATGTTTTATTGTTGTGCTTGTTATTCTCTCAGTGAAAAGATCCTAAGATCATAATGCTAGCTTATACGATGAAAAACTAACAAAAAGAATATCTTGTTAATTATTGGATGAAAATCATGATGTGAGTTTGTATTCTCTGATAAGTTGTTGGGTGGCATGCCCCTTCAAGACTTGATATTTCGACAATGGATATGTTATACAAATATTAAAATGTCAACGAAACTAAGAATGAAAAGTGGAATCACATCAACCAAAACCTTCACCCTACAAGCGCAATCTGATGTGGGTGAACTATGGATCACTTTAGCCTTTAAATATAAAATAATAACCCTTGATTTTCTCTCCAATACTAGAAATCAAGGGCTGAAAGAAGGTACCACATGAAATTGACTAAAAATACAGCAAAATGAAATCATATGCCTAAATGACAATGAAAATATAGGGAGAAATAACCCTTGGGAGCCTCCATTGCTGAAAATTGGGGGCGAAAGAGTGATTTCACTAGATTTTCTGTAGAAATTGGGGGCAAAAGAGTGATTTCACTAGATTTTCTATAGAAATTGGGGGCGAAAGATAGATTGGAGGGATATTTTTCTAGAGAGAAAATAGTGTTCTTCATTTTCCTAAGTAATATACGAGAGGCTATTCATTTTGGATTTATTTTTTTTTCTAATAAGTATTGGACGAATATGTTTTAGCTAAGAAAACCCTTTCCATATAAGAAAATAGCCCACTAAATTTTTGTAAACCCCTTAATATAGCCCCTAAAATTATCCATGGCCAATGGCAGGGGGGGGTTAAGGTTTAGGTTGTTTAGAACACATAGGATGCCCTAGCTGAAGCTTTCCTATGTTACAAGGTTTTGTAACCATAGTTTTTGACCTGTTGAGTTGCAGTTGTTTTATTACGATGGGCGAGGAGAATGTGGTAAAAGAACATGGTTTTCCCAATGTGTTAATGTTTTGATGCCATAATCACTATTTTTTCTGAAAGCATGGGTTTGTTTAATGATGTAAATGCTAAGACATTTTTTGTGTTATTGCAGTCACAACTTTTACCAGACAGCATGACGAAGAAGGGAAAAAAGAAGGCCAAGATCATAGACTATGATTTAGATGCAAAAATATCGCCCATACCAAGGGTGGAAGTAATATATGAAGATACAAAGTTAGTCACTGGGGCTGAACCTGAATTCAAATGGGGTCAAATATACCACATGCTTGTGGAGAAGAAGGTTCCACGGGCAGGGTTGGAGGACCTAACCTTGTATGATAACAAACTGAGATCTCGAATCACTAAGTTATCCACTAGACTAGATATTTTTCCTTGAACTAAGGTAATCGGATGGATTCTGTCCAAATTGGATGCAACAGGGATGATCATGAACAACGTGGAAGGTAAAGGATTTGCATCCATCACACCTGTATTTATAGCAAAAGCATACATCCTGTCACCATCATAAATCAGCATGACAATTAACTGGGTAAAGGGCTTAAAGTTTGATTACATAGCTCCAAAAAATATGATGGTAGTTGAAGGTAATACTTTTAGGCATAAACAATATGGGGAATATGAAACTGCTCATCTACGTACCCCATACAGAATGGAAGTACTGATGCTGATTAGGATTTTCGACAGAGCCGACGGTAGATCTTATAAGTTTGGATGGATCCCACTGATTTACCATGTAGCCATGAAAGGGATAGTTTTCTATTGGGATGAAAAAGTATCCAATAGCCTACCTACCTCCATTATTACATCCCAAGAAGGTTTTCACCAACGAAAATCTGAATTCTATATGGGTTTTTTTTTGTTGACTGCATACTTTGCTTTCACCCATTTGAGAAACTCAACTGAAAGTGGAAAGGAGGAAAAGATCCTATTTATGCATCATATCATATATTGTGGGCCCAAAAATACCATAGTCACTACCAGCTAATCTGTGAAGAGTTACTGATGCCTCTGTACCAACAAATTTTCCTAGAGGATTGTAAGTGCCTATCTAAAGGTGCTTTGGAATCTATCAAAGAGTTTGCGAATTACTTCTTGTTTGAAGAAGGGACATACTTGAAGATGTATGGGGGAACCAAAGCACCCTCATTGCTACCAAAATATGCCACATATTACATAGCTCATAAAGAAGCTGTGAGACAGCTTTTCTTGGATGGCTTTGGAAGTCATTTGTTCGATCTGAAAAAATTTTTGTTTCTACCATTACCTTTCTAAGTGGGGAGTTAAAAGTTCTCTAAAGTCAAGAGTGCCCCTGAGTTCATTAAGGAACTAGAAAGCTTTTATTTTGGTGAAAAGAGCTTTCATCGAAATGATTCCCAAGGAATGGCTGCAGCCCATCGGGCACTCCTCAAGGTAAATTTCGAATATGTTGATTATGTGGACAAGGATGAAGAAATGTACATGAACGCTTTGGACAAGAGTCTTAAAAGGAAGACCACAATAGCTGGAGTTAAAGGTAGTAGCAGTAGCAATCCAGAACCAAAGGGAAGAGAGGAATAAGCTACAAGAAAAGAAAAAGAAGAGATTGCATGAAGACTAGCAGAAGGTGCAAGGAAACTTTTAGCTGAAGAAGCCCAGCGAGAAAAAGAGGAAGAAGAAACTGCCAAAAAAGAGAAAGAAAAATCTTCCAGAAAAGAGCAGGAATAAGAACAAAGAAAGAAAGAAGAATCCATGAAAGAGAATATTGTCAAGTTAGAAAGATCAACATCTCAAGAAGCTCAAAATCCAAAACAATAAGCACAATACTAGGGAGAGGTGACAGAAGAACAAAGGAATAAATATCAGGAAGAGCTAGATAATGAAAATTGGGGACAAGATCCTACTCAGGACAGCACCTAGAACCTCCCTTCCACTTCAAGTAGTATACTTACAAGAGGACGTCTCCCTATGGTTGAATTGGGGTTGGTTCCATTTACCCTATCCAAACAACATGAAGTTGCATTCCTGGAAAATGTAATTTTTTATCACAAAAGGAAGTCCATTGTGTGGAGAACAGAGAAGAATTTGAAGATGGGAATCCAACTCGAGATCACCACAGTGACCGAGAAGATGGTCGTAAAAGAGGTAGAGGAATACCTTAAACAAATGGTCTCCATGGGTATAGAAATTGCACATGCAAATGCCCATAATATTAGTAAGATTACGGAAACCCTTGATCAGTATAAAGGTCAAATGGCAGAGATGGAGGAGTTTTTAAGGAAGGAGGAAAGAATTACGGAACTAGAAGCCCAAAATAGTTCATTGGAAGTATTATTGAAGGAAACAAATGAATTAAATATGGGCATAACGCCTCTGAGAGAACATTCCCTCCTACTTAGAGGTAAAATATATCAAGTACAGGTTAAGCTCATAGAAGAGGTATTCAAAATTAAGCAAGTTGAAGCTAGACTGTAGGAGATATCAGTCGTAGATACTAAGTTCAAAGACAAGACCCATGACATTGCAGAGACCATACAAGGACATCTAATATGGTTGGAGACAAACAAAGAGCCTTCGGAAAGCGCACTTATGAAGAATCCAGAGAGGTTGCAGCTCGAGTATGATCTAATGAATTTCAGTGATAAAGCTATTGAGAGACTAATAGATGCATTCAAGAAAACTATGGACAAATGCATGGAATTTTACAAGAATGTTATTACAATTCATAATAAATGCCAGACATCATCCGCAAAAAGGATAGAGGAGTTTCCAGGACATGAAGAACACTTGAAGCACCTGCATGATAGGCTGCAGGAGGATGAAGTTAGTATACAGCTGATTAAAATGTTAAATGAAAAGGTGATAAAATGTGTGATTGTTCAAGCTACAGTAAGTAATTTCCTTTTGGAAGATCAACTTTGAGTAATTCCAGCAAGGGTGGCTAACATAAAGACTCATATTTCCAAGCATGAGGTCACGGTCAGATTCTTAGAGCCAACAGATTTTGGAATCATTGCTTCAGATGCTATGGCATGGAAACAGTTTATCAATGAGTTGACTGGGCCCACTTGAGTGGTTCTGTCCCATCTACACTTGGAAATATAATTGTAATAGTTTGTATTTATCCTATGCTGTCAGTGAACATGCTAGAAGAAAAACAGTTTTGTAACTGAAAGTTGTGGAATCCCAAAGGGCAGGGAGACCAAAATTCATTTTTGCAATGTATAAATATAGGTAGAGTCGAATAGGAAAAGGACTTTTCTAGCTCTCATATATGAATGCTATTTTGTAAGAAGAACTTTTTCTTGATATAATAAAGAGGACCAAAGTTTTGTTGGGGAAGGGGCTTCCTGAGTTTCAAATGCATGTTGTGTAGACTGCTGAATAAAGAACTATTTCAGTTTTAGCTTACTATACAAATCTGTGAGATAGTTCTAACTCCTGAACTATTTCTATGTGTGAATGATTTCATTTCCATGTTATGAATATTATGCAGTAAATGAGTAGTGAATGCTTTAACAACACTGAGCTATATCTATGTTATATTTTCTATTGTATTTATGTATTCTAAATTTATCAACTATCTATAAAATTCTTTGTGCAAGAAATGTAGTACATTATGCATATAAATAGTAATGTTCCCTACGGATAGGTTAGATAGAGTATATTAGATTAGTTGTTCTTTTATTTCGTTGATTTAGGAGCAAAGGAGATAATACACGAGGTAAGAACCTATGCATCAAATTGTGAGATATTTGATCCCTAGTCACTTGCATATCATTCATAAAACATAAAAGACACACATAAACGGTGGACCAGGCCGTAACCGGTGAAATAGAATTAAGCCTTCATTTAATTCTACGGTATTCAGGCCGCTAAACGGACAGATTCCCCAAACCAAAAAACGATCTAATTGGGAACGGTTATTGGGGAGAATCCCTACTGTATATACCTAATATTTTTTAGACATCAACATCTTGTAACTGCACGGTCTGAGGAGGTATTTGGATGTATTTCATAAGTATCTTGCTTTTCTTTTTGTAAGCATGTATATTGGCCAACGAATTAGCTGGTAAAATATCCTGCTCTATTGCCATTAGCTACTTAGTTGCAAGGGGCTGATGTAAAGCATTCTTTGCTGTTAGGTCTTCCACTTGGTCCATCAGGAGTTTCACCTGCAGATTCCATGCCTTGTTTGTTGCATTTTCCTTATTCAATTGGATCTCTAGTTTAACCCCCCTTTTTTGGGACTTGAGATGGGCTAACGCATCCTTAGTTAGATCAACATAGATGATATCTCTAACTCCCTTATGGAACACAATCTTGTCTAGGATTGAGAACTGATCCATCTTTAACTCGACCTTTGAAATTCGTTCCTCATTAGTGATGGCTAGGTTTAGGGAGATTGTTGTAAGATGTCTAGCAGTAGTGAAAGAGAATTTGCTTCCCGGATAGCTTACTTAGCACCTTGGACTACTTTTGATTGTCAGCCTTGGATTGCTCTTTGATCTGCCCATAGGTGGTCAACATTTGATTTTCAATCTTAAATTTCCCTTCAACAGCAGAGGCAAAAGAATACTTCTGATAATTGAGTAGAGACTCCTCACTCCCTTTGTTCATTGATTGTGTGGTTCTTCGGGGCTTTCTCTCTGAGTGTGTAGTGGGTGGCTTTGCAACCACTAGTTGTTGTGTGATCACCATCTTATTTGCAACCTTTCCCCTAGAAGGGTTTACTCAATCAAGCTCCTCCTCTATCACTGTTTTGAGGGAATCATATTCAAAATTAAACTCCTACTCCAGGTTGATTACGTCCTCTACGTCTATCCTAGGCTTCTTACTAGGGGTTTGTTCATCACATTCCATATCCTCCACCTATGCCTGAGACCTTATTCTAGAACCATCACCATTTAGGGGTAAGGGAGTAGCTGGGACCGTACCTTACACTTCTTTAGGAGCCTAAAGTTTCTCTGCAAGAGTCCAATCAAAATCATAGGCAAGACAATTTTCCTCCTGTGACAAGTTGAGGATCATGGAGTGAATAAAGGCTGACCTCTGCACCTAGACCCTCCTATCAGAAATGATCCCCTTTGGATCGCAATTCTATGCACGAGTCACCTGAAACTTCATGGCCTTCAAAACTTTCTCCAACTTTGGTAACGTTGTTGGCTTCTTCACAACGAAGGGCCTAAAATTAATAGGGTATTTGATCCAAGAGTCCTTGTTGTGCATAGTAAAATGATCCTAATCAGAAAAAAACCTATGCCTAATCAATTCTAGTGTGAATACTAAGGGAGTTAGGTAAAATGGTAGCATGAAAGGGGCAGCCGAAAAACCATATACCCTGATAACTGAACACTTCAGCATCAGGAACCAATATCCAATACTATCTTGCTACAAGGTAGTCTTCATGTCTTCTGATGTCCTCTTCTCTTTAAGGTTGAATAGTCTGCAGATGCTGAGGTCAATTCTGTCAATGAACAGGGTGTAAGACAAGTCCTGGAACTTCTGGACAGACCAGGGCCAGTCTTTGAACACCTCTCGATCCATGACCTCAAGGGTATGCCAGTTGGAACTGAATATGATGGAAAATAGATACACCTAGTATCTAAAGTGCTTATCCAAATCAAAATTCTCAAGCTGAGAATTTATTTCTCCGGCCAAGAAGTCATTGAACTCAATTACTGCTTCAGATTGACTAAGGTAAAGGAGAATTCCTAGCATTACTTTAGAGACCATGCTATTAATATCAATACCTAGTATTTGACTCAAGAGGAAGATGGATGATACGACAGGCTTTATGAACAATTTAGAGGAGAGTGGGGTGATAAGGGTCTCTGAGGGAATTGGGTTGTTCGAAATGTTCTAGAAAAATTTATTTTTGGATTCTAGGTTGGCTTTCCCGAACACCTACAGAACCTCTGATTCGGTGAAGGGGACCATGGCTTGACATTGAGCTTCAGAGAGACCTAGGGAAGCCCTAATAGATTCTAGTGTAATTTTGCAAATGACATGGGAGTGGGTATCATCTAAGATGGCCTTCCTAGTGGGGGAATAATTGGAGGCTACATTTTGGACAATATCTAGAAAATTGGGAAATTTTTCTAATGTGAACCCTATTAAGGATGACTTTAAATTTACAAACAGTTTCGACTGGTCTCTAGAAGGTGACAACAAAGTGTTACGGGCATTACTGACACTGGACAACAACAAACAAGGATCATAAGCATCATAAAGTCGATCGCAGATGATCTCCTCAGATAGGTGAAGGCTTTGTATAGACGAAGGCCATGGTGGTAGTGTCGAAAGGGTTGATAAATGATGAACAAGTACCTGGTGGTGACAGTCAACACTTCTGGAGCTTGCATTTGTATCTATCCAGCTAACTAGTGCTTGGAGTACGTCGGATTCGCAGGGTGGTGGGACTATTAACGAACTGTTAATTTCAAGTTGATTAGCCTTATAAACCATCGTGCTCCCTAAAAGTGACCTTTGTACCTCCAATCTCCAAGCACAATATCCAATGGGGAGGGGCCCACCAGATTTCGCAAAAAAAATTTATCTTCAGAGTTATATTAATGAGTTGTATTAATGGGTTAAAATCTTAAATATCTTAGTTTTAGTATAAAACCAAAATATTATGTAATTGATGTTTGGATTTGGTTATTATAAGGTGGAAGCTTGTATGGTGTAATATATGGTTGCCATGTGCTGGTAAAGGATATTTTGGAAATAATATGGGTGTACTACATGAATATTCCTAACCGTATTTTGGAAGGAAGTTGAGAGGCCAACTCTAGAGGATCCAATTCAAGAAATTAGGCATTAGAGGAAATTTCAACTCAAAACGGGCCTTTTAACTTTTATTCAAATTCCATGTCATCATGTGTTAGCCAATGAAATTGCTTTAAATTTGAAATACTGTATAGGTATTAAACACTTTTTTAATATAAATTTGGGGATATGTATCATAAAAAAAACTACTTTTTTTGTTTGTATTTTTGACATATCTCCCCGTGTTTTTACTCAAATTTCGATCGGGAGAGCTTGTTGGATGCGGAATTAAATTCCGCATCCAACGAGTACCCACTCGGCATACATTTGACGGACCCCGCTACCCCAAAAACAAGAAATACCTGAAAAAATGAAATGATGATGTCATCATTTCGTTTTTTCAGGTATTTCTTGTTTTTGGGGTAGCGGGGTCCATCAAAAGTATGCCGAGTGGGTACTCGTTGGATGCGGAATTTAATTCCGCGTCCAACGAGCTCTCCTGATCGAAATTTGAGTAAAAACACGGGGAGATATGTCAAAAATACAAACAAAAAAGTAGTTTTTTTATTTTCTTCCTCCAAAATTAATAAATNATTTGACGGACCCCGCTACCCCAAAAACAAGAAATACCTGAAAAAATGAAATGATGATGTCATCATTTCGTTTTTTCAGGTATTTCTTGTTTTTGGGGTAG
>LPNX010165517.1:116278-161394 GCA_001517045.1 Pseudotsuga menziesii
TGGGGGTGGTTTTGATTTATTCCAGAACTACCCCTAAAATTCAAAACTTTTAGCGTCGGTGCTATTAGGTGTGGTTTTACAAAGACCTCCACCAAATCCAAAACTGCCTCTAAAAGTGACTTTTGGAGGCAGAAGACAACCGCCCCTAAATGTCAAATTTGTTGTAGTGACAAGTTTGACATCAATGACAATATTATTTTTCAACACTATGTAGCCAATAAAACAACATATAAAGATTCACAAACATGATACTAGTATTGGACAATAGTACACATAGATGCATCAACTTATGTTTCTAGGTGTGATGAGTGTCAAAGAAAGGGTAAGACAACAAAGAGATATGAAACACTTATCCATACGTAAGTGACATTAAACTCCTTTGAGAAATGAGGGATGGGCTTCATTTGACATATGGACCCCCCATCAAACATGAAACACTATATACTAGTATGCACTGTCTATCTAAAAAAATAGGTGGAGGTGAAAGCATTGAGATTGGAAAATGAAGAATTAGTATCAAAATTCCTAACAAAAGAAATATTCACAAGATTTGGATCCCCCAAAGACCTTGTCACCGGTAGGGGTGCCCAGTTTACCTCAAACCTCATCGTAGAAATCTTAACGAATAGTAAAGTAAAACATAGAAAATCACCATCTTATCACCCATGAGAAAATGTCCAAGTGTAAGTAACCAACAAAGAGATACAAAAAATATTAACAAAAATAGTTCAAACTTACAAGAGATATTGGACCAATAGTTTTCATGAAGCAGCATGGGAATAAAACACCACATGGAAAACCAACACAAGGATAACACCCTATGAATTTGTCTATGGAAAAGGAATCATGTTTCCCATTAAGTTTGAGCTCAAAACATTGAGAACAACAATAGGAGTTGGCATGGATATATCAACATCACAAAATGAGAGATTACTCCAACTCATCCAACTAGATGAACTCAAAAAACATGACCTACATCACACAAACATAACCCAACATCAAAAGGAATTATGGCATGACAAGTTCATAAATACCAAGGTTTTGAAGGAAGGAGATTGGTCCTTGCTCTATAATTCAAGATTTAAATATTTAAAGGAAAACTAAGGACCAAATGGGTGGGCCCCTACCAGGTTTACATTATATATGGCAATGGATCTATTTGGATATTAACCATAGATGAAGATCGAGTGCCAATGCTGGTAAATCACCACAAATTGAAACTTCATAAGAAGCCTTCAACCATAATAGAATTACTGAGGCACTGAAGACAATAGAACTACTTTTGATACAAGGAAGCAAAGGCCCTTCCTATCTCAAAAGCAGGAAAATATAATTTAAAAAAAAAAGAGAAAAAATTCAAAAAAAACTTACATGAAAACTTCTCATGAAGCGTATGAGATAGGTCAATAGATTTAATTACCTCAACTAGGGAAATATACCAACCTGTTAAAGAAATAAAGAAAAAATCTCAAGTGAAAACCTCTTCTGAGGATCTTGAGGCAAATAGAAAGATTGAGAATATATATATCTATCTATATATATATATATATATATATATAAAGAGAAGAAGAAAAATGATTTTTTCAAGTACTAATCATATGAAATGACATGTCACTCCAACAAAGCTATCAAGCAAGCCTTTTCATAGCACAAATTCTGTTACAAGTATAAAACTGCCAAAGAAACACCACCTACAGGTTTTATACATACTGTAACATTTCTATAACCTGTAGTATGTCTCTACATCAAACGAAAAATCCATGATTCCACCTATGGTTCTACAAAGCACACCATCCCCAAACACAACCAATAAGTCATCAAGAGGTAAGACTGCTCATATAAATACTTAAATTTCAAGCCTTATATATGTCTTAGCTAAAGTAATTCAATAAGAAATCAACTTGATGAGGACAACAAATTTAATAAAGTTGGGGGGAGGCTGAATGATTTTTTTTAAATTTGCACATAAGGAAAACACCATTTTTAAGTATGCCCATACAGATGCCAAAAATCATATCGAAAATTTCCAAGTAAGAAAAACCCATTGTTTGGGATTGCCAAGTCATGCACACAGAATATCTTATGGTCATCATAACCACCACTAACAATCGAAATCTAAATATCATAATTAATTGGAATGGAAAGACGTATGGAATAGCTAACATGAGAAAGCACTTTGTATGTGCATAAAAATAGGATTTTGGCACAAGTGGGTAATCATGAGGAATTTAGGCATTTTGTGAATTTTTTTTAAGTCGAAACGATATAATGAAAGAGGATGCAACATGATACACTCACTCAAAAATTCATTATTAACCACCTGGAACATGAACCAACATTAACAAATCTTGAATTGGTGGAAAGGCGGGAAAAAATGAGTCTGTAGCAGAAGGTAAACCAAGCAACGCTTAAACAAGTAATCCCCAAGCCCTTCTATAAGAAATTATCTTTCAAAATTTTCATTCTCAAATATCATATCATTTCAAAATCCACTAGCTATAAATAAGCAAAGGATTGTAGGGGGTTTGTCAAAAGGGAAGCAACAGATCATGCAAAATTGTTTATAAATCCCAAGGCCATAGAATATTTTCAAGATGAAAGTTGGGTGCACTACTTCGTAAAACTTGACAAGCATCATGGAGGAATGACTTAGGAGGTTACTATGAACATGAAGAAAGTAGACAATGATGCCTGCAAAACCTTAGTGAGAGGGGTTCCAATAGATTTAAATGAAGATAGTCCTAAAAAAAGTCATTGGACTACTAAAAGGAATGAGATGGGATAAATATGATAGAGAAATGACTCAAAAAGATAAAACGTAGTTCTTTAGGTTTACAGAGAAATATGAAGAGGCTAGAGGAAGTGTAAAGAGGGAGTCACTCCTAGATCCATGGGGGTGTGTTTCCTTGATTATCATGAAGTATATAACTTGCAATGGGAGGCATACTCTAGTACGTGCATATCATTTTTCCATTCTAAACCTATTGAGGAACCTCAAACGGTACAAACCAGGGAAAAACATCATCCTCCCATGGTTTCTAATCAAATCCCTTTCCTCCATGAGAATTAAATACCAATTACGAAAACCTTCCCTATTCCATCATGGTCTGGTTAAATTATTGATATGTGATACTTTGTATAGAGAATACACCCCTCTGTCATGGGGGACATTTCTCAAGATTATAAATTTAGTGAAATACAAGTATTTCATAAGAGGGACCATTAATAATCAAAGGATCCACTGACTCCATAAGCACAATTGTCTCCATAGAAGGACCAATTAGCTCCATAGACAAGTAGGAAAGGGAAAACTAATCGAATTTGCCTGAGAATGAGAGTCACAATAAAAGGGATAATAGAACAAGGACAATAAGAATACACTAAATAGAATGGAGAAAAAAATAAATTGCAGACACCTTAATTCAAATGGGTGAACCTAAGAAGACCCCTTCCAAAAGAGGGTCACCAATATCTATGAGACAAGAAACTGAAGGGGACACCCAAAAGATAATGAAGCTATATATATATATATATATATATATATATATATATATATATATATATATATATATATATATATATATATATATATATATATATATATATATATATATATATATATATATATATATATATATATATATATATATATATATATATATATATATATATATATATATATATATATAAGAATATATATATATATATATATATAAGAGAAATATATAATGCCACTCAAAGGGAAAAGAGAAGGGAGTAAACCATACTTACCAACAAACATGTAATGAACATATTTGATGAAGATGAAGATGACCATGAAAATGGAAATTAAATGTTCATATTTTCTTGACAACCCCTTGAAGGATAGAAAAGGAAAATCATATGAATAACATAAGTTTCCAAACTAGGTGATAATATTTCAAATGTATCCCTTAGAGACACACATTTCATAATGATTCATTACGTTGCACCTTTATTTTAATAAAATTTACAACAATACCATTGAACACAATAATAAGTAATTACCCATTAGTATCAAAAATAGAATTTAAAACAATAACATTGAACATAAGAAGAGGTAATTACCCCTTAGTATAAAAATAAAGAAAGAATAGACATGTTTTTCTTAATAGAAATGGATTTTGGAGCGCCAATGTATATGAGAAGAATGAAACATAAGGGGATTCTATAGTCATTTGTTGTATCTCTTACCCATGGGAATCATTTTCCATCATTATTGTGCTTTCTTTTACCCTTATCTTTCACCCAATATAACTCTAATCCCCCCCCTTTTTTTCGTTCAATATTATATTGGGACAACAAAACCATGAGTCTCTAACACTCTCTTTGATTAATAGACATTATAGAATACATGAAGGATACAAAAGATAGGATTTTTACCATTTATTTAACTCTTGTAGATTTTGTAGAGAGATTAGGATTTAGTATATGATAATTGAATATATGGGGTGTTCCATTGAGTCAAACTCTTTTATATTTATTATGTTAATGAGATACCATATAGTTTGTGTAGTGGTCATTGACCTCTATGTTCACTCTTTTGTCTTGATATTAATTCAAGAAAAAGCTAATTCAAAATATTTGTATGTAAAACATGAAAACTCCATCTTTTAATATTCCTTCTAACATGAAATTTGAAATCCCAATATATGATGGTCAAGCTATGATCTAAATGGGATCAATATATTAAATTTGTCACCTATTTGGAGCTTTTAGGGTCGAAGAAATAGAGGACTAGTACTGGGTGTGTGAGCCATCTTTGAGTTTGGAAAACATCCCATATCATGAAGGAATGCAAACAGTTTGGCCAAGTCAAATTTCAATGCATATAGAAATAGTTTGAGGAAATTTCAACATAGGCCCCATTCTGAGGTCAATGTTTACCATGGATACTCACAAAAATACAACATATTTAATTTATATATCTCTTTTAAATTTGGTTCAATACACACATTCCCACATCTAGTGCAAGGGAAATATTAATGTTGATAAACAAGTACTTCATGATAATTTGCACGAGCTTCATCAATTATTTATTGTCTTTGTTTTTTTCTCCATATAGTGTAGTTTGAACCCATTATTTCAAGATGAAATGCCATCTACCACCTTCTTTTTGAAAGTTCAAATGAAACTAGGATGAGATCAAAGATATAGAGTAGTATTGGGTGTGTGAGTTATATATAACTCTGGAAATCCTCCCATATCATGAAGGCATGCAAATAGTTTGGAGAAGTCAAATTTCAGTGCATACAGAAATAGTTTGAGGAAATTTCAACTCTGGCCCCATTTAGAGGTCACTATTTCCCATGTCTAGTCCCAGTCGTACAATGTCTTTAATTTAATTGTTTCTTTTAAAGTTTGTTCAAGATGCACACTATTGCATCTAGTGCAAGGGAAATAATGTCAATAAACAAGTACTTCATGATAAATTGCACAAGATTCATCAATTATTTACTCTCTTTCTTTGTTTTTTCCTCTCAACTAAGTATTTTGCTCCATATAGAGTAGTACAAACTCATTATTTCAAAATGAAATGTAGTCTACCACCTTCTTTTTGAAATTTCAAACAAAACTAGGATGAGATCAAAGATATATAGCATTGGGTGTGTGAGTCATCTTTGAGTCCAGAAATCCTCCCATAATGTGAAGGCATGTGAACAATTTGTCCAATTCAAATTTCAATGCATATAGAAACAATTTGAGGAAATTTCAATGTTAATCCCATTCAGAGGTCATTGTTTCCCAAGTCTACTCATAGACATACAATATCTTTAATTTAGCTTCTTCTTTCAAAGCTGGTTTGAGACACTGTTGGAGACCTTTACCACCTTACACACTCATTTTGGTCAATTTGGCCTAGTTAAACCACTATTCTAAGTATTATTGACTTAATTGACATCAGAGGAGCACTAGATGACATCGGCTAGATCACACCCACGCCTACCTTCAGTCAAGGAGGCTAACTTAACCTCCTCCTACATTCAGGGAGGCTAACTGGAGCAATCCGGGGGTGATCTGAGTGTCATTAATGCCCCATATTGCTAACTGATGGTTACAATTAGTTAAACAGAGCAGTGAAGGTGCCCTTCTTCATTAAATTGATTATTTATTGATTATTTAATGAACTGGAGTCAACAGGGGCACCTCCAACCACTTCTGATGGTCAATTACACTTCAGTTATCCTCATCAAGGTTCATTGGAGTCATTAATGCACTATCACTTGTTGGTTAGCTTGTAGTGACATGTGTCTAAGCTACTTTTAGTTAGACTCAGTCATTTATTGCACTCCAACTTCAGTTAGGGCTCAGTTGAGTCAATTAGGGATTTGATCAGTGGTTAACTTGAGTGTTGACTGTGGATTACATTCAGTTAATCTAGACTCACTCATTCAATTTGAATGACCTCCTTGGGAATTCAAATTGCTTTGTCATTCATGCTTGCAGCATGATCTTGTATTGTATTACTCATTCTTTGTGTGAATATACAAAGCAACTACTCATTTTGTAGCACAATTACACCATTTTCATGCCTTATTGTTATTAATATTTGATGAGACTTTTGTTTAGTCCCTAGATCACTGTGACAGATTAATATGGTATCAGAGCTCATGGCAGGATGAAGCTCAGATCTATCAAAAACAAGGTTTTTGACAAGCCTTGAATGAAAATTGAGCAATAGCTCAAAAATCCAGCACTACACCAGAAGCCAAGGCTTACCACTTAATACCCCAAGTAAAGAACTTGTTGATCAAGCTTGCTTGATTGACTATGCTGGGTGTGATGAAAGCCTAAAATGTGCAGCCTGTATGACCTTACATTTCCTTTTTTTGTTTTGATTTTCAGGTTTTTGATAGGTGAAAGCATTCGCTCCAGCAGATTCAGATGGCTTCTTCCATAGATCTTTTGAGTCCATTCAATTTCCACTCATGGAAAGGAGACATGGAGATCTAGCTACACTCCAAAGGACTCTATAGGGTCACCATGGACATTGAAGAAGAGCCTGGTTCTGCAATAGACAAATCTAGATTCTTGAACAACAAGGAGGAAGCATTCAGATTCTTGTGCCTCTCTGTTTCTTGGGATCTTCTTTTCCATATTTCAGGATTGAAGACTCCAAAAGAAATTTGGGACAAATTGGAAGCCCTGTATGGAAAGTAGGATGATTTGAGAGTTTACTAGCTCGAAAATGAATTGATGTCTCTCCAGCCTTCCAATTTTGAGACCTTGAATGACTTTTTCACAAAGTTCAAGCACATTGTCTTATTGTTGAAGCAATTCAAAGTGGAGAAAGAGGATGATCATTTCATCCTCTCCATACTCTCCAAAATTGGAGCTGATTATTCAGTTTTTGTCTCTACATTATGTGTGGGGAAGCTCACAACCCCTGAATGGAAGATGCCTACACTCAATGCCTTCATTGAGTCCCTAACAAGTGAACATGATAAGCTTGTCCAAATGGGGATCATCATATCCTCCCATGATCAAGCCCTCCATGTCTTAGGGCCCAAATATTTGAAGGGTAAAGGAAAGCAACAAAAGAACCCAAAAACTAAATTCGAAGCTCCTAAGCCTAAAGTTGAAAACCAGCAGCATGATGAGTCTTCCAGCTCAAGGAAGAACAAAGGAAAAGGACATCATGGAAAGGAAAAAGTCAAGTGTTCATAGTGTGGGAAGGGCTTCCACCCTGAACATTCCTACATGAAGAACAAGATTGATGAAGCTACCTCTCTCCTTGAGAGAAATCACATCAATCTTCTGGAAAGCTTTCGGAGGAGAGATCAGCAAGATCAAGAACCGCAACATGAAAAAGGTCATGCCCTCATGGAAAGCACTTTGAAGTCCAAAGCACTCTTGATTGATTCTAGAGATTTGAACCACATGATGGCTGAAAGAGACTCCTTTTCATCCTTGGAGGCCAAAAAATCCTTCCCCATCCACATGGGAGATGGCTTCACCATCATTTCAGAAGGACAAGGTACGGTTGATCTTGAGAATGGCTATTTTTCAAATGTTTTGTATGTACCATCTCTGGCATCAAATCTCCTTAGTGTCTATCAGATGACACATAGATGAGTGCCTAAGAGAGTTTCTTTTGGCCAAAATGATGTTGAGATAACATAAATTGCATCTGGGAAACTCATTGCTAAAGGCCTTGCAAACCATCATGCAAAATCCTATGAAATCTCCCACTTTGTGGTGGATGCAAAGCCCACCGCACTACTAACTCATGGAAATGAAGTTATTAGACTATGGAATGAAAGGTTTGGCCATCTAAATTTCAAATATTTGCAGCAATTACAGAAAAAATCCATGGTTTAAGGCCTCCCGGTCATCAAGGAAACTACCGGAATTTGCAAGGGCTGTGTGGTTGGAAAACACCCTGAGCACAAGTACGATTGGAGCAAGGCAAACCGAGCTACATGCATATTGGGGCTGATACATTCTGATATCAGTGATCTGATTCCTGTCACATCCATGAATGGATCAAGGTATCTTCTGAGTTTTATTGATGATTTTTCAAGGTAGACATGGGTCTTCTTTCTCAAAAAGAAGTCTGAAGTATGTGAAAATTTCTCTGAACTGAAGGCCTTGATCGAGAATGCCTATGGGCTTAAGATCAAGATATTGAGATATGATAATGGAAGGGGGAGTATTTCAATAATTATTTGCTGCACATATTCTCCCAAAGTGGTATTCAGGTCCAACAGTCAATTTCCTACACTCCCCAGCAGAACGAAGTAACAGAAAGGAAGAATCGGTCTCTCAAGGAGATGACCACCTATATGTTGGAATCAAAGAAGTTGGCTGAAAATTTGTGGGCTGAAGCCATGCATGTAGCAGAATAAATTCAGAACAGGGTGCCACACTCATCTGTGAAAGGGAATACCCCATTCAAAGCATACTTCGGACACAAGCCGGATTTGTCGAACCTACGGGTGTTTGGGTCCACTGCATGGGCCCGAATTCCACTTGACAAAAGAAGGGCTTTGCAACCGAAAAGCATTGAATGTCTATTTATTGGGTATCCTGATGAATCAAAAGGTTTCAAGCTGCTGGATATCAAAACAAAACAGATCATCATCAAAAGGAGTGTCAAGTTTGATGAGCCTCTTCAGGAGGTGGAACTAGTGAAGGAGAAAACTGCTGATTTTTCTTCCTATTCTACTGAATATTTGGATGATAAAATTGGGGGTGATGACCCTAATTTGGATCCTCTGATTTTTTATATCAGTTTGCAGAAAACATCAGATGTTGAATCAGAACCTGAAGTACAAAATCATCTTCCCAGATGGGCTCGACAGACACTCTCCTCCGCAGGAGATAACATTGGAAATTCAGATGATCCAAGGAGAACCCGATCTGATTTCCAAAGAGTAGGTATTGTGCTCTCTTGTCCTGATTATTTGATATCTGAAAATTGCTATTTGATGATTATTTCAGACCCAAAATCCTACTACCATGCTCAGAAGGATCCGAGATGGCAAGTTTCCATGGATGAAGAGATGAATTCTCTTTAGAAAAGCAGTACTTTGGAGCTAGTTTCTCTTCCTCCGGGAAGGAAATTGGTTCAATGAAAGTGGGTGTTTTGGACCAAGGTTGATTCTGATGGAAGCACCTAAAAATATAATTCAAGGCTGGTGGAAAAAATTTTCTCTCAGGTCCAAGGTGTGGACTACCATGAGACCTTTGCACCGGTTGCAAAATTGGACTCCATCAGCCTAGTTTTGGGAATTTCAGCATCTAAGCACTGGGAAGTGCATCATATGAATGTTAAGTCAGCCTTTATGCATGGATATTTTCATGAGGAGATATAAATGAAGCAGTCTAAGGGATACATCTCTGATCCATCTTTGGTTTGCAAGCTAAATAAGTCACTATACGGGTTAAAACAGGCCCCAAGATAGTGGTATTCGAAGATAGATGCCTTCCTTCTCTTGCAAAACTTCCAAAGGTGTAGATCAGATCAAAATGTGTATTTACAGTAGTATGATGGTCATTTGATTATTATTGTTTTATATTTTGATGACTTACTAATCACAGGTAGCTCAGTTGCTTCTATTTCAGCCATCAAAACTGCTCTCCACAATGCCTTTGAAATGAGTGATTTGGGGCTCCTAAAACAATTTTTGGGGCTCAAAATTGAGAAACATTCTGATGGGATAATGGTCACTCAGTCCAAATACATATTATACCTGTTATTCAAGTTTAACATGGATGAATGTAGGCTTGCACCATTCCCTTTCCTTTCAGGGCTCAGTCGTGAAGAAGGAAAAAGCACACCTCCCATGGACTGCACTATCTATCGACAGCTGATTGGTATCTTGTTGTACTTGACACATTATCAGCCTTATATCTGTTATGACATGAATGCTATATCAAGATACATGCAGCAGGCTCATGATCTTCATTGGAAGGCAGCCAAGAGGATCCTCCAGTATATTCAGGGAACCAGGACCTACGGCATTCACTATGCTGCAGACTTCGAGCTAGAGCCGGTTGGATACACGGATTTCGATTGGGTGGGTGATTCTATTGATTGAAATTCTACTTCTAGATATGTATTCATGTTTGGTGGTGGCCCCATTTGCTGGTCTATCAAAAAGCAGGCTGCCATAGCATTATCTTCAGCAGAGGCCGAGTATCGAGGAGCAGTGAATGCTTGCATCCAAGCAGTTTGGTTGCAAGGCACTCTTTCAGAGTTTGATATTGGTAGTAATTTTTCCACTCTCCTCTTTTGTGACAATCAAATTGCTATTAATATATCTACAGATCCAGTTACCAGGCATAGGACCAAGCATGTAGAGATCCACGTGCACTATATCAGGGAGTTAGTGCATGACAGGACCATCATTCTGCAATATTGCCCGACTGATGAGCAGATTGCATACATGTTCACCAAGAGCTTTTCAGAAAATAAGTTCACTTACCTACATTCACTATTGGGGGTGAGTTCATTAGGGTGATCAGACTACTTTCAGTGTTCAGCTTGAGGGGGGGTTTTCCCACTGGGTTTTCCCTCTTTTCCTCACTTAGTTTTTTTTCGCATTGTTTCAATTTCATCATTATACAGGGTGACCTATGGCCTTAGTATCCAGGGCCCTAGCCATTTTATTCATTTTATGTTTTCTAACTCCTCCTAAGTATAGCTTAAGGGGGGGTGTTGGAGACATTTAACACCTTACTCATTTTGGTCAATTTGGCCTAGTTAAACCACTATCCTAAGTATTATTGACTTAATTGACATCATAAGAGCACTAGATGACATCATCTAGAACACACCCACGCCTACCTTCAGTCAAGGAGGCTAACTGGAGCACTTCAGGGGTGATCTGAGTGTCATTGATACCCCATATTGCTAACGGATGGTTACAATCAGTTAAACAAAGCAGTGAAGGCACCCTCCTTCATCAAAATTGATTATTTATTGATTATTTAATGAACTGGAGTCAACAGCGATGCCTCCAACCACTTCTGATGGTCAGATACACTTCAGTTAACCTCATCGGGGTTCATTGGAGCCATTGATGTTCTATCACTTGTTGGTTAGTTTGCAGTGACATGTGTCTTAGCTACTTTCAGTTAGACTCAATCATTTATTGCACTCCGACTTCAGTTAGGGCTCAGTTGAGTCAATTAGGGTTTTGATCAGTGGCTAACTTAAGTGTTGACTATGGCTTACATTCAGTTAAGCTAGACTCATTCATTCAATTCGATTGACCGCCTTGGGAATTCAAATTGATTTGTCATTCATGCTTGCAGCATGATATTCTATTGTATTACTCATTCTTTGTGTGAATATATAGAGAAGCTACTCATTTTGTAGCACAATTACACCAATTTCATGCCTTATTGTTATTAATCTTTGATGAGACTTGTGTTTAGTCCCTATATTACTGTGACAGATTAATAGACACACATTCTCACATCTAGTGCAAGGGAAATAATGTCGGCAAACAAGTAAATCATGATAAATTGCACAAGCTTCATCAATTATTTGTTGTCTTTTTTTTTCTCTCTCGTCTAAATTTTCTGCTCCATATAGAGTAGCACAAACCCATTATTTCAAGATGAAATTTCATCTACCGCCTTGTTCTTGAAAGTTCAAAATAAAATAGGATGAGATCATAGATATAGATTAGTATTGGGTGTGAGAGTCATATTTAAGTTCAGAAATCCTCTCATATCATGAAGGCATGCAAACAGTCTGGCCTAGTCAAATTTCAGTGGATACAAAAATAGTTTGAGGAAAATTCAACTTTGGCCCCATTCATAGGTCATTTTTTCCCGTGTCTACTAGCATACATACAATGTATTTTTTATTTAGAGGTTAGTTATTTATTTTCTTTTCTTTTTTCTCTCATCTAATTTTTCTGCTCCATATAGAGTATTGCGAACCCATTATTATGATGAAATGTCGTCTACTGCCAAAGATGAATGGTTTAAATATGAATGAGATTATCTTGATTCAAGAATAATTTACTCTATTGAACAAGTCCAACCACATTAAGTTGGAATCTCATATGGACCCTCCCCTCTCCCTCACATAACTGTCAATTCCCCAATACCCAATCTACAAAATAGAAAATAATTGAAAACAACATACTAATTAGATTCAGACATGGAAACTACCAAAACAAAAATTAATTAAGGTAAAGTAAATTATCATGTGTTTGTAAATGGTTATTTTGGTTTAGCATGATGACATACGCTATGGCCATTATTTCTAGGTTTGACATGATAAATAACATGTATTGTAGGATTTTAAAAATGACATTAAACTTAAAAACTTGTAGTAAACCCACATAAGTAAATTATTTAAAGAGAATAATTCATACAAATTAATATATATAGATACATACCTCATCCAACTCAACATATGTATCATCCTTATTATGTATCTTATTTTTCATTCAACACAACATCTGTATCATCATCTAATTCAAAAATAGTGTTGAAAGGAATGATGATATCATCATCGTCATCACTGTCATTTTCAAGCATATCTACATCGATATCATCATCAAGAACTGGTACATTTTCTCTTATGCATGGTTCTTATTCTCCGTCTTCTTCATTTTTTGACCCATCTTCCAGCTCTGGCTCTACATCATATTCTTCTTCAATATCATATTCTTCCTCTACAATATACTTTATTGGATTTCCTCGTGGATCATAACTAACAACAAATTACCAATCCCTCTTACATAGAAACTTTGAGTAAAATACATGTTCACATTAGCTTGGAAAAATGTAGGGATCATTTTTATTTTCAAACACCATTATCTTAATCATCATAAATATTTTGGCATGCTTAATAAAACTTATAGCCTCATCGCTTCCATGCAGTAGTACCCTATACCATTTTACATCAAACATAACTATTTTGAAGGAATTAAAGTCACACTCAATTATATCATCCAAATACCCATATTAATTATTTTCAAGTTTCTTAGGGATGTTTTTCTCTCATAGAGGAAACATTATTCACCTAGAATATTGTAGTTATCCCAGTATCATAATTTTTCATAGTTTCATCCAACTATTTGGGGAAATTTACAGCCATTGCACAACATAGCCTTGTGGTGTTTCAACTGCAATATGTGAGACATGTAAAAGATGGATTGACAATTAATAAACATATTTAAATAGATTAGAATGTATCTGGAAAAAAAAACTCCTGTAGTCACAATAATATAATCTAAAAATAACCGAATAAAATGGGTGAATTTGCTTTCCTTTCTATCTTTCAAACCATATGTTAAATATATTACTCTTTGTGTAACATTGACAGATTCTCCATTATGATGAGCTTCTCTAACCAATTCAAATAGTTGTTGCCATAATAACCTACGACCATGGCATTATTTACATCTTTTAATGCATACCTCATCCGGTCGATATTGTTTGCAATGTATAAATGTAGTGCCTCCCAGTCTCGATGATCTGACTCAAAAAATCATAATTCAACAATATTATATATTAGTTATAACCATGTTAAACATTGATAAATGATGAAAGAATAAGTATTAAATGAGTATAATGAACATATACACAAATATACAAAAAAGAAATATGTATCATAAATCTCCACAATTTAATTACCTCTCAATTTCTTCATTCTACCTTTCCCCAACAGGTGCTCCCTGTCAAATTTTTTGATGGAGTTCACATCCCAAATACAATCCACTACATAAATAGCTAGCGCTCCTTATAACTTAGGAACATACTAACTAATATACACCATGGATTGATATACAATATATCCCTTAACCATATAACCCTTAGGATGTGCTCTTTTTCTAACCAAATCCTTTAATGGTTTCAAGTGCCTCTCCACCATCTGCATTGACCTTGTGTACAGGTCCACACATTTCAATCTCCTCAACTTGGTGTATGAGGTAGTGTTCTTGTGCATTGAAAAATGTTGGAGGTAGATACTTTTCATTTCATACATTAGCCAAGGAACTTCTCTCTTCCAATACTTTATATAATATTAATGGTAATCTTTAAATGAAAACCATCTACAGATCATGATGCAAGAAAATAACATGTTTCAACAAAACATAATAGATATTACAATACAAGTAAAACACATGTCATTAAGTACAACAACAAATTAAAAAAACATTTTGCACGTAAATTATTTAGAGTGACTTACCTCATGCATTTTCCAAGATGATATATAACTTGTTTGACATTGTTGTCAAAGTCATTTGTGTTAGAATAATCAACCCATAGTTAGCTACCTTAGACATTAATTAATCCATTTTTGTCTTATTTTCCTAGTTTCCATATTCCACTCTATGCAAGTTGTCCTCCACGTGTCCAAGATGGTCAAACTTGATAAAAATGAGTCATGGAGTGCTTGGGAAACCTCTTGGAATCAATTCTACTTTATTCCTGAACCTCCCTAGCGTATATCTTCTTTTTCTGCTTTATTGCCTGCTTTTACTGAGTTTTATGGCAAAAGGGAAAGTGTGACTAGGTGAAGTTGACTTGTTTTTTTCCCTAATCATCTTCCACTATTTTCTTCTAATAAAAGCATGTATGAGTTGTCCTTCCATCACCTATTATCTTTCCTAATTTATTTTTCCAATTCGTGAGCTCCTAGGCAGATTTGGAAACTGCTTTATGCACCTGTGGGGGATTTGACTAGATTTAGTAAGACTGCTTTTGACTAATTCGAATGGCATCCCAATGCATTCGAATCTCTCATGTAATTATTTATTGTAGCAGCCTATGACTTCACAAGGTTGGCTATTGTACACTTATTCAATACATATTAGTGTTCTGCTCCATATTCAGTCTCCTTTGTGTGTAATTTGCATGTTTGATTAGCAATTCTTGTGAGTGCAATTGTTCTAACACATGGGTTCAATTTACACATGGTATCAAAGCCTTTGTAGATTGATTTCTATCCTTCCATATTTCTATTGCAGGTTCGACATTTTGACTGGGAGCATTCTGCTGATTGAAGGGACAATTTCTGAGCTATAAATCAATCTCAAAATATCATCTTGACTCCATTTAATTTCTTTGAATGGAAAGTAGAGATGGAGATACTGTTGAGAGTGAAATGCCTCCATAGGGTGACTATGGCAACTGAATCAGATCCCAATGCAGCTACAAAGAAAATTAAATGGAACAACAGGAGGGATGAGGCCTATGGTCTCCTGTGTCTGAGCATATCCAGAGACCTCCTTTTCCATCTTGATGGATTGACATCACCAAATGAAGTATGGGAGAAGCTTGTTGAGATTTTTGGTAAAACATATGAGATGAGAGGACATAAAATCGATAATGAATTGATCTCCTTGAGTCCCAGTAGCTTCGAATCCCTACAACTCTATTTTTCCAAGTTTAAAGCCCTTGTTTTGCAGCTAAAACAGTGTGGAATCAAAAAGGAGGAGCAACTATTTTTGGACATACTCTCAAAGCTTGGCCCTGACTATTCAGTGTTTTTTTCAACCTTCCATGCCACCAAGTTGACAGCTCAATCCTAGAAGATTCCTAAACTTGCAGATTTCATGTAATCCCTCACAAAAGAACAAGATAAACTGGTGATGATGGGCAACATCAAACCTTCCAAAGACCAAGCTCTGGTTGTTGGAGATTCAAGGGTGGATTCAAAAGGCAAGAAGAAAGCTAAGAATCCACCTGAGAAAAAGAGAGACAAGAACAAGTCTCTAGAGGAGCCCCAAGGTTCCAAGAAGAACTTCCAGAAGAAGAAGAACAAAGGAGAAATGAGCAAATGCGCATACTGCAATAAGGGAAATCATCCTGAAAGCTCCTGCATGAAGAAGCAAATTGACATGCTGACCCAACTCCTGGAGAATAATAACATCTCCCTTCTTGATAGCTCAAAGAAGAGGGAAGGAGGATCAAATTCAAAAGATAGAGAGAGAGTTCATGCATTGGTTGTTGGCACATCAAGCTCACCTAGTTTCATCATAGATTCTGGAGCTTCAAGACATATGGTTTCAACCAAGGAGGAATTCACCTCTCTTGACATGTTGAAAGGTCCACCAATAGTGCTAGGAGATGACTCTCTCACTAACAGTTTGGTCAAAGGAAGGATTGATATTGACCATGGTAAGTTCAGCAATGTATTGTATGTTCTAGGTCTTGCCTCTAACCTCTTGTCAGTGTATCAGATGACCCACACAGGGTCTCCAAAGAAGGTCATATTCTCCCCTGATGAAGTTGAGATCACAGAGATCTCAAGTGGTAAATTCATTGCAAAAGGAGTTGCAAATCACACTTTGAAGGTATACATGTTTTCACATTTTCTACCCTACTCAAACCCCTTTACTCTTCTGATTCATGCTAATGAGGCAAGAAAGCTTTGGCATGAAATATTTGGCCATCTTAACTATAAGTATCTTTCTGATCTTAGTGAAAAATAAATGGTCATAGGGTTACCAAAGATTAAGTTTTTCAAAGGAGTCTGTCAAGGTTGTATCTTAGGAAAACACCCAGAGCATAAATTTGAGAAAGCTAGTCATGAGAGAACCTCTGCACCTCTTGAGTTGATCCACAGTGATGTTGCTAGGCAATTTCCTCATATGTAAATGAGTTAGGACAAATATGCATTGACATTCATAGATGAATTTTCTAGGTACTATTTGTTTTACTTCCTGAAACACAAGTCTGAAGTTGTTGGCCTCTTCAAAGTCTTTAAGGCTTTGGTTGAAAACCAGTCTGGGAGGAAACTCAAGATCCTTAGATCTAAAAATGGTGGTGAGTATATCAAGTCTGAGTTCATTCAATATTGTGCAAATGCAGGTGTTCAAATGTAGCATTCAATCCCTTACACACCACAGCAAAATGATGTTGCTGAGAGAAAGAACAGATCACTGAAAGAGATGGCAACCTACATGATGGAGGCTAAGACTTTGCCACCAAAGTTTTGGGCTGAAGCTATAAACTGTGAAACCTATATCTAGAATAGGGTGCCTCATAAACAACTTGATGGTATGACTCCTTTCGAAGCATGGAGTGGGCACAAGCCAAATGTGACCCATTTCAGGAATTTTGGCTCAAGGGCTTGGGCTAGAATTCCAACAGAAAATAGGAAGGATTTGCAGCCCCAAAGCCAAGAGTGTCTATTTGTTGGGTACTCTAAATATTCAAAAGGGTACAAGCTGATAAATTTGAGCACAAACAAATCCTTCATTGAAAGGAGTTTTTAGTTCCAAGAAGAGCCTTTAGCAGCAGTTGAAGTTAGAGAGTCTTCTTCACCACAAGAACCACTGAATGTAAGTGAAGAGATAAATGAGTTTGGTGATTCTGATATGTCTGATAATTTAATTTCAGATCCTAACAGTCCTACAAGACCAAAATGGGCAGCAAATACCATTCATGCAGCTGGGGAACTAGCTGGAAATCCTAGTGATTCTAGGAGGACTAGATCTCAGTTTGAGAGTGCCCTGTGTATGAAAGACCCTTTGTTTGCAGAGAAATGATAGCTTATGGTTGAATCAGACCCATATACATGAATATTCAACACATGATCCAATATGGAAAACAGCCATGAAATAATAATTCAGCTCACTCCAGAAGAACAACACTTGGGAGCTGGTTGATCTTCCCCCAAGGAGGAAGCTAGTTCAATGTAAGTGGGTTTTCAAAACTAAGTTTACTGCTGATGGTTCACCTTTGAAATATAAGGCAATATTGGTATCCAAGGGCTACTCATAGGTACATGGTATAGACTACAATGAGACCTTTGCACCAGTGGCAAAGATGGACTCCATCAGGCTAGCCTTAGCCATTGCAACTTCGAAGCAGTGGGAGGTACATCACATGAATGTGAAGTGTGATTTCCTGAATGGAGATCTTACTGAATATATTTACATGCATCAGCCTCAATTATTTGTTACTAATCCATCTCTTGTGTGCAGGATAAATAAATCATTGTATGGGCTTAAGCAAGCCCCCAGGGCTTAGTATGCCAAGATTGATAGCTTTCTGCTATCATTGAGTTTTGTTCGATGCAAGTCTGATCCTAATGTTTATTTGAAGCTGATTCATGGTTCTTTGATGATTATTTTCTTGTATGTGGATGACCTTATGATTATAGGAAGCTCAAAGAATGAAATTGCCTCCTTGAAGGATGCAATGAACCATGCATTCTCTATGACTGATTTGGGGTTATTGAGTCAATTCTTGGGTCTCAAGATTGCTCAAACCAAACATGGAATAAAATTACATCAGTCCAAGTATGCTTTGGATTTTCTAAACAAATTCAACATGAAATATTGCAAGCCAAGCAAGACTCCCTTCCTTTCAGGAGTTAAGCTTGAAGAAGCAGGTTCTTCTCCTATGGTAAATAATACACTGTATAGGCAACTGATTGGGTGTTTGTTGTACCTTACACATACTCGACCTGATATTTATTATGTAGTAAGTGTGGCTTCAAGATACATGGATCAACCTCATGAGATCCATTGGAGAGCAGCCAAAAGGATCCTTAACTTTGTTCAGGGAACAAGGACTCATGGGATCTTCTACAAAGCTAAATCTGATCTTGATTTGATTGGGTTTACTAACAATGATTGGGAAGGTGACAACACAGATCAAAATTCAACATCAGGATATGTGTTCATGCTTGTTGAAGGACCAATAAACTATTCAAGCAAGAAACAGAGTGCCATTGCACTATCATCTACAGAAGCAGAGTATAGAGGAGTTGTAAATGCAACAACTCAATGTTTATGGTTGCAAGGGTTACTTGGTGAGTGTGGATTCGAATCAAAATACTCAACTACTATCTATTGTGATAATCAGAGTACCATTCGAATCTGCAATGATCCAATTCAGAGACAAAGAACCAAACACATTGAGATCCATATGCACTACATCAGACAGCTTGTGCATGATGGCACCATTCACCTACTCTTATGTGCATCTTCAAAACAAGTAGCAGACATCTTCACCAAATTTTTTTGTGAGAAGACATTCAGCAATCTCAATTCATTGTTGGGGATTACTGATCATGCTGTGAAGCATGATTGATGACAATATTTTCAAGTTTTGTTTTACTGTCCATGTTTAAGGGAGGATTTTTCCCACTGGGTTTTTGCCTCTTTCCTTGTTTAAATGGACATGCAGTATGTAAAGGGTGACTAAGCCTTGTTTCTAGGCCCTATATTTTTCTAATATTTTACTCATAAGTCAAGCTTAAGAGGGGTGTTAGAATAATCAACCCATAGTTAGCTACCTTAGACATTAATTAATCCATTTTTGTCTTGTTTGCCTACTTTCCATATTCCACTCTATGCAAGTTGTCCTTCACATGTCCAAGATGGTCAAACTTGCTAAAACTAAGTCATGGAGTGCTTGGGAAACCTCTTGGAGTCGATTTTTATTTATTCCTAAACCTCCCTAGTGCATATCTGCTTTTTCTGCTTTATTGCCTGCTTTTATTGAGTTTTATGGCAAAAGGGAAAGTATGACTAGGTGAAGCTGACTTGTTTTTTTCCCTCATCATCCTCCAATCTTTTCTCCTAATAAAAGCATGTATGAGCTGTCCTTCCATCACCTATTATCTTTCCTAATTGATTTTTCCAATTCATGAGCTCCTAGGCAGATTTGGAAACTTCTTTATGCACCTATGGGGGATTTGACTAGATTTAGTACGCCTTCTTTTGACTAATTTGAATGGCATCCCAATGCATTCGAATCTCTCATGTAATTATTTATTGTGGCAGCCTATGACTTCACAAGCTTGGATATTGTACACTTATTCAATACAAATTAGTGTTCTACTCCATATTCAATCTCCTTTGTGTGTTATTTGCATGTTTGATTAGCAATTTTTGTGAGTGCAATTGTTCTAACAACTGGGTTCAATTTCCACCATTTTGGAGAGCTAGAGGTAGAACATACAATAAAAATATAAAAAGAAAACATTTTTTTCAAAAGTATACCAAAAAAAATAAAAATCCTAAAATATATATACAACCAATATATAAATATGAATACCAAAATTATTAACTTAATGAGAATATGTCAGTCATGGGTTTTTAGCCCAACAAATTCACCTTTCTTCGTTAAGATATTATTTATGTTTGAAGAAACACTTGTGGGAAATTTAATTATTTGAATGACCTCTTTGACATCATTGCTTTCTTGATTTGTTAATAACCATGGAAGTTTGTTTTTAAATCCATCGCTATTTGATAGGATCACACTTCACATTGATTGATTGGCTTCCTGAATGTCAATACCAATTTTGACAATTTTTTTTTATCCCTACCGTCATCTATGATTCACCATAATGTTTCTGTAACATTATTCCCAATGCAATCAAACAAATGAGTTATTTTTAGATTCTCATAGTAGGGAAACCTCATGAATAGAGTGGGATAATATTTCATTCCTGATGGAAGCTCATTATTACTACCTTCGTGACGACGACCTTCATGAATCATAAAATAAATCACAACAATAATTATCAAACAAGGTAAAATATATTTAATAATTAAAATAGAATTTTAAACTCAAAACATTACATATATGATTCATAAATAAATTGCATACCTTGACGATTTCTGTTATATTACAACCTCCATAGGCGAGTTATCATTATTCGTGGTTTTAATCCAGTCTCTTCTTTCATATTGAAAAGATGTTTTTAAATAGTATGAAACCTATGGGTATTCAAGAGGAATTGCATATACTCATCAAATGCCATCTTTCCTAAATTTTTTGAATAAATATACTTCACGTTAGGACCACAAACTGGACATGCAAATTTACCCTTTGTTTGAAGACTTGCAACAGATGGATTAATGTCAATTATACGATGGATTATTAAAACAACATTCATTATATCTTCAAAATAATTATATAGTATTAAAGTGAAACAGAACATTACACACCACAAAAATGTGTTAGTCCTAGGGCATCGTGAACTATCCATACAAGCATTCCACGTAATTGAAATCCCATCTGCTCGATTGGTTTAAATATTTCATACATACTGATGTCATTCCATAATTGTATTAGCTAATCAATAAGAGGCTCGATATATACATTCATATATTTAACTTGCTACTTACCTAATTTTTTGAAATTACACATGATTACTACCATGATATGTATATGTAAGTAAATAAATAAATAAACACTATTATGCAAAAAATTAGAGAAATGAAAATGTTACATTCGAAAAATTTATGTATACAAATACCTAAAACAATCATTTCCAACATTATGTGCTCCCTCTTTATTGACATTGAAGGAGGAATGTTATCATTGATAATAAAAAAATAGGGCACAGTGAGTAAATAGACCTAAGCTCTGCACTGCCAATGAAATCCTAATATTATGAGGTTCATCTTTAAAATATGGTCATTTTTCCTCAATTTCCCTAAATGCATAACCATCTACAGGAATTCAAAGAACGCCATCTCCACTTCTATTCCATGCATGGTAATCCGTAAACTGTTCCATGTTTTTGCACCTGAACAATCACTGCAAATGTGGAATTGTGAGAATATGATGAAGAACCTTTCGAGGAACCATTTTTGTTACTTGATCGGTTCGATATCTACTAATATGAAATTTTGGGCTTTCAATATTTGACGAATGTTGTCCATAATATATAATATGATGATTAGGAAATGCATCTATACTTTGATACTCCATTCCAATGTCCTTCGTAATGGAAATTACATCTCGATGTGTGCAAGGTAAAATATTTAACGATGGTAACAAAAATTCAACTAAAAATCTACAACATAAAAAATAACTATTTAATGTAAAGAATATTATTCGTAAATATTGCATTCTTATTTAAAACATTAACTAAAACTAACAAAAGGGGGGGAATTCAACCTTAATGTATACCTGATTGAACATATTACATACCTTAGGATATGTGTCATACAAGTGTTCGACAAATTATTCATAACCTTTAAGTTCGTCAGAATCTCTCGACCTTTTGTAAAGTCATTTATTTTCCTTTTCCATAAAAGGTTCACCATAAATACCATCACTGTCCCCATCCTCATCTAGCCGACCGAACAAGTATTTAATCATTTGATTTGTCCCATCATCTTGAAATACATTATGGTCGGCATCTACTTCCATGGGATCATTAACTTGATCATCACTATTCACTTCATGTTCCTCAGCTTGGACAACATCATTTCTACTACTACTAGGGGAATTCTACAGAAAGTTAGGTGGAAACTCTAACTTTACAATTACAAAAAATCACGTAAAATGAGTGTATGTATAACAAATACTAAAACAATATGATATTTTGCAAATACAGACAATATTAAGACACATAATGAATAGATATATAGCTAATTACCATGGGACTATATTCATTCAATCCCCCCTCCATGTGCCCATATTTCCTACAATGTTTTTCTAGTTGTTTCTATTAAAATTTTCACAGGATGTCTCATAAAACAACTCTTGCAAAGGAAAAAACATCTACCATCACCCTTTTTACCCTCTTCATTTCTTTCCCCGCCTCTAATATTTTTTGACATTATTCCCACAAAAATGCATTGATGATTATAAAAATAAATATGTCTTTTGATCGACAAGAATACTTTACACCCTTTCTTGAACTGTCGTTGTTATATCAAAATTGTCACAACATATTTAAAAAGGAACATATATTTATAATTTTTGCAACGTTGAAATTCCAATGAAAGTTGACCAAATCAAAGTTGACTTTGTCAAACAGTGGGTGACCGTTTGAAAAAGGAAACGACTACTATTTGGTTCGTCGCTATTGTAACAAAACGTCACAATTATGACACAATGTCTCATATCATCTCAATGGGGTATGTTACATGGTGTCGCAATTGTGACGAAAAGAGACTATCATCGCAATACCAACGATTTCGAGCAAGATAGAAAAAAGACTTGAAATTTTTAACATTTATCTTGAATTTTTCAACAGTATGACCAATTTAGTCCATAACATCGAAATCCTTTCATCATAGTTGGTAAAAATGTTGTAGTGAGGAAGAAATATTGTTTGTGCATAGTTGGGGAAGGAGAACAGGTACTACCACACCTAGATTTGAATTGCTTAAGGACAAGTAATCTTGGATGGGGAGGATTTGTAATGCCCCCAATATTTCACTATGGACCACTCTCTTGGACTAAGGAACTCCATGGTCTAAAGTCACTTGGAAATATTAAAGAAGAACTATAAAGTGGTGATTTGAGTCACAAGGCACTATGGAAAAAATAAGGTCCAAGGGGAAATTTTGATGAAGGATCGTGATAAGGGTGCATTAGAGAGATGTTGGGCCCATTATGACATGTAGAGAAATCCAAAACAAGACAAAAATACCCACGAGGGCACATTTATGGGTGAGAATACCAATGTTGGTGATAATCCCAAATTTGGTGATAATTACGAGGTGGTGAGAATCTCAATGTTAGTGAAAATTCGAAGGAGGAAGGCAAGAATCCCAAGGTAGTGTAAATCCCACCAAATGAGGAGGAAATCTTAATGCAACTCCCTAGTTACTAAAAATAGTTAATGAGGCCGAATTTGGGAATGGAGTAGCATACCAAGGAGTGTAACTCCCGCCAAACATGAAGAGAATTTCAAAGTAACTCCCCTCTAGGACCACATTACCAATTGGAGGGAATTGAGGTGTCATAAGGGATTATTCTCTCCTAAAAATGATTTTTATTTTTATTTTCGAGAGAAAACTCTAGAATGAGCTAGAATTAGTCACAAGGATTCATTCTTTCCTAAACATCATTTTTATTAATATTTTCAAAAGCGAACTCTAGAAGGCAGGAAAATTTTACTGAAGTGTTATAAAAGAAGAGTGAGGTCTCTTGTGGGCATATTTTGGAAAATAAATTCTAAATTGGAGAGATATTATGGCTTTCAAGCTTGGGAGATGCACCACTTGTATTTGTGATTGGTTTCAGTGGTGAAAGATTCCAGCATATATGGTGTGAGAAGAGGAATCACATAGATTTATCTATTGTGCTTCATTACAAGTGATTGTGAGATATCATTCATATCAGTTCCTTGATTTCATTTCTAATTATTGATAGATATCATTCATATTTCTCCACTGAGCTTCATTTATTCAAAGTATGTGGTGAGTTTCATTGTAAATCTAAATATTCAACAGTGTTTTTAGTTGTTGTGAGTTAGTTTCCTATTGATTTCAGTGTTGGAGAGCATACCAGTGGATCATATTTCTCTTGAATGTATCTCTCTTTTGTTTTATATCACTCCTATATTATAGAGGGCACAATTTGAGAGGTAAATATATCATTTGGAGTTTCTCTATATTGATCTAGAACTTGAACCGGTGTAGATGGGGAGGGAATGAACTTGTGGTTCTGATATTAGCATACATGTCTGATTTGTGAGACTTGTTCCATTAATTTTAGAGCATTGTTTCCAGTGGGAAATACTTTTTGTTTCACTAAAAAAGGTTTCTAGATTACAAAGATATGACCATTTTACCAGATCCAAGGGTTTCAACTGTTAAAAGTGCACCAATACATTTATGTGTTTGTATTTCTTGGGTTTCGATATGTTGTGAGAGAAATATACTATTGAAATCAGTATTATTACTATTTCCATACATTCATAATAAATATTTATAGTTCCTTTCTCCATATTGTGTTCAATGTGCAAGTTTTTGGTAGATCTATGTGCAAATCTACTAGTATGGTTATGCAATCTTAATGTTGTGTATTAAACTTTCATTAAAGAATCCTAAAGGATCTTAGTGGATAAATTAGCTTGGTTTGGGTTTGTTTGAATTATTTTGCGGCTGTTTGCGTGAATTTGAATTTCTTAGAGTGTGTTTGGAAAGAGCTGGAAATCAAGACCCTTTCTGTATTGAAATTCGATCATGTCTTCTTGGATTCGAATCAATGTTTGTGGAGATTCTTATGTATGGTTAAATATGAAATATATACATCATTCCTACTTCTCATTGAGTGAAAAAATATTCCCCTAAATGTGGTGATGTTAATAATGTTTCTTGTGCATTATAATTGACCATTAAAAGGTTGCATACAAACTATCTAAAGAAAGTCTTGAACCAGATTTAATAACCAGTTGCCAAACATTTTATATCAGATCTACTTGGGCATATTACAGTGGTTCAAATTATACTTTATGTGCTGCACACCATTATTCAGATCAAAAATTATATATACATATTCCTTTGTTGTTGAATTAAAACATGTCATTGGCCTTCATAATCCACCATTTGGATAAAGTTGAGAACCAATCAAATTTCTATTGGAAAATTGGAGTTAATATTCCTAGTTTTTAATTGATAGGATATTGCAACATGTGTCTATGTCCATGTATACAAAGGTTATGTATCTAATACCTAATAAACCTATAGATTCTACGAATATGATGTAAAGGTATTGATAACTCCCTTTGATAATTTTCCCACCATGTTCCTGTGATGTACTTCCTTCTCCATATTGTTGAGGTATTTTGAGGATTGAATATAGAGGGAATCAAAATCTAAATAAAACTAGAGGTGACATCATTTTTATGGAAAATACTTGAATACACACCCATGCACTATTTTCTTGACCTACCTCAATGTTTTCATCACTATGGATTTAGTGAATGCCTCATCATTCCTCGTCGTCTATATTTCTATTCCTCCTTCAAAGTATCTACTTGTTTCTTTTATTCATGCTATTTTTCTTTATTACTCCAGCTTCTACCCTTATTTTACGAGGTTTTCTCTTCTTTTCTACAATTCTTTTTTCTATTATTACCTTAACATCACTATCCTATTATTTGGATTTCCATTCAACCACTTCCTTCATGAACTAATCAAATTGTTGTTGGAGCTACAATATGGATCTATGGGAGAGGATGGATGGCTAGACAAGGAATCTAGTTCTTTCTATTTATGATCCTCATTGATTTCATGTCTAAGAGAGTTAATCACTTCACTCGCATCCTTCATTTTAAAGGATAGATATGAGGCATTTCCTTGAAAAACTTATTGATTGGAAATTCTTCCTTCCATCACCTAGTTTTGAGTTGTTAAGGAGGAATTTTCTCCTCTTGAGAAATTTACTTCTTCAAACAGTTTTTGTTTCTCCATCGATTTGATAAGTTAATGGAAATATTGGGCCCATCTAAGAACTCTCCAACACTTTTACTCTTTTGTGATTCTCTTGGAGGAAATAAATGAATTTAGTTGACTCTTCTTTTCCCTTTTCAATTGAGTATAAACTAGATTGTATCGTATATTTTTGTTTCCTTAGGGGCCATCATTCTTACATTCAAAATTAACTATCCAAATATATGGAATCCAATTGCTTCTTATAATTTTCATTAGAGGAGACATATTTTAGATACTAGTCATAAACGATGTTGTTGGACCCTTATGCCATTGAAATATCATCCTCGTGTGGGACCCTAACTATCTCAAATGTAATTTGGAGAGCTCTCCATTCTTGTGTCTTTAGTTTTTAATAAACATGCGCCTAGGAATCAACTCTATGTGTTTATGTGAATACCCCTTGGATTTCCATTCTCCTTCTATTGTATTCTTTTAGTATCTCCAAAGGATCACATGTCTCCATGGGCTAAATTACATTTTTCCTTAACATTTTATCCCATGTTTCCTATTAGGAGCTAATATTGGGTGTGTTAGGAATCCCTTTAGAAGTTGTGATTGGAAATATATTGAATAATTTTGCAAGGGGAGGAGAAGGTAGTGTATGAGTTGATGTAACATTCCCTTTTTGTGCATTGCTTGGTTATGGCACTTCCTAACCTCCACTCTTTTTGTCTCCTATCTAGCATATTCTACCATTGCTTTCTTCTTATTGGGTTCTTCCTAAATTTGCTCCCAATTTTGTTTTCCTTTTTGGACATGCTTATGATGTGTTAGGATGTTAGTTGAAGTATCATATTCCCCATTAATATTTGCAGGTCAATTATATCTTCAAGGTCTTGGGGTACTTTGTCCTCCTCAGTGATGGCCTCAATCGTGATTTCTTCTCTATTTCATGCTTATTATCCTGATATAGAATTTTTCCCCATTAGTTGGATGTATTGAGGCCTCAAATTGGAAACCAAGGGAAAATCCTATTGTGCATGTGAACCACTAGAGGGGGTTTTAGAATCAATAGGTGTGCTCCAACTTGATGGAACATATTGTTGAGTGATGAATACAGGAGAAGTGAAAGTAGATAGAAATCAAACTTTTTTACTAGAGGTGTACTAGGATTGATTCGTGAACCTAGACCCTTTCTCTCTTCCACCATATTAATTCGCTCTTTAATTTATTAATCTTCTTTACCCAAGCTTTCCTCTTCTAAGAATCCTAAGACTTTAATCATGGGGATGGCCTTGGATTAAGGCAAGAGCTCCTAATATTGAGATTTAGCAAACTCACCATTTTGTAGAGAAGTTCCTAATTCAAGTTTCTCCAATAGATATTTCATTGGAAAAGTTTCACTTGTTTATTTCAGTTCCCATCCCTCATCTTCATCTACATCACAATTATGTACATCATCATACAACCTATAAAATTCATCATCTTAGAAAATGTTCTAATATGGGGTGTTTTTCATCAGACACACACCTCAGGGTTAGCATGGCAAAAAAAATTCAAGTAACTAGGTGCATCCTTGGGGGAAAGCTTGAGTCAAGTGTTTTCACCTAATACTTTACTCCTCTGTCTAGGCCATCTTCTAGTGAATCCAAGGGGGGTGGTCCCTAATAAAGAAAAACTAAGTCTTTAAGCTAAGTTACAAAAATGAGAGTTAATATAGGATTTTGAAACAAATTACTAAAACAACACTTGCAAAGAGTTATATAACTTCAACAACATATGCAATTAAAGCATTCACAACACATAGATTGATTTAAGTAGAAAATAAGGATTGTAGACCAGTGTCGTGGTGTCAAATAATGTTGTAAATGGAAATTTTTTGCAAGTGTATCTTGGTCAGTTTTAATTATTAGAATGATGAGTAGATTAGAGGGAACGGAATTCCATATATACCAAACGGTACGAGGAATGTGTCTGGATTTTTTCCAATGTGGTTCTACAAAATAAAATGTGGGCTAGATCAAAGTCATGAGAGTGTGTCCAACACTACACCAATCAAGAGTGTATCCTGATGAGGGGGCACGGTCACTATCTAGTTGTTCCCACTTTCTTTGCAAACGCTTCCCATAAATAATAAATACTGTGACATTGGATCTCCATATGTTAAAGGGAATTTATTTTCGTAATTATATGTGAGTTGTTTAGTTACATGTGAAAACTTATTGAATGCAACAAACCTCGTTTCTTGATATTCCAAAACTTAGGCGAGCCTGCAATGTATAAAGCATACACGAAGACTTGTGCAAAATATTTGTACCAGTTTATTGCATAAGAAAACCAAACTAATACTAGGAAAGTAATAAATTGTTTGTTAATTACTAAAGGAAAGGAATCTCTTTTCCCGCACTTGATCAAGCTCTTTCGTTACTACGGGAAAGAAACGCTAGACTTATTACTTTGAAAAAGGTAAAAACTAAAACAAAATTAAACTAATTAATTCACATATATTCTACTGGTTAGAAAGCAAAAATAGAAAAAAAGTATACCATGCCAAGAGACAACACAACTCCCCACGGGGGGAAGGGGGGAGTACACTATGTATCCCACTTGCTTCTTTTATTATTATTGGTTACAAAGTGCTTGAAATGAAGAATATCATTTAAAAGTAGGATCAAGGAGGTCTTAAAATGCTTGACTCAAAGAGACAAGAAGAAAGAGAAAGGGTTTCTGGAGCTTTGGATGGCTAAACTTGTCAACAATTTACCAGAGTATCCTTCTCTTTTTTTGTCAAATATGAAAAAAAAAATCACTTCAAATTTAGTCACGATTAGCTAAAAATAACATAAAAATACACTACCTTAATACGTCCAAAAGATTGGAATAATTTACAACTTTAAGCACTAAAGAAACTAGTTTAGATGTAAGCTTATAATGTATATTTGAAAGCACTTTTAGATCTAACTAAAAAATGTAAACAAGAGATGTATGATAGAATTTTTTAAATCATATCTACTTTCTAACATGAAATAAAAGTAACCAATATAAGAGTTTTGAAATTTTAGAGATGGAAGAAGAGTAATCCCGCTCAAGACTTGAATCTTTTTTAGAACTTAAAGATTTCCAATGGGAACAAGAAGCGCTAAATGCTCATTTAACCAAGATATAAAGAAGAGTAATATGAAACTAAAATCCACCCCTTATTCCAGAAAAGTAACCTATTCAAATAATCACAATTACAAAAGATTAGATTATACCTAGTACACTTCACAAATAAAGATTAAAAGACCATGAAATACAACTCAATAAAACATGCTACTCCTATATCTATAAAATCAAAGTAATAAACAAGTAAGCTTAAAACCTCAAATACTTTCCCTATGTGCTACAAATATCCCTCTAAGCCATATCAATTGTCGATTTATGCAAAACAAAAGAGAAACTAGAACAATGCTACCTCTACTCAAAATAGCATATCCATGCATGAAATGAAACACCTCATGGAACTCCAAAGCCTTCAACTTTATTCAAAATACAAAAATGAAAAATTAATTCATGATAAGACATTCCTTGCCTCCATCCAAAATGATGAGAAATGACCTCACTTAAAATAGAAAATTTAAGCCCAGGGGGGTGCCTTAGTTAACTAGAGATGAGGGCACAACTTGAGAAAAATGTGGGATGAGCTTTGATTTGAGAGATAGAGATGGTAACCACCATTCCTTTGGATTCCCACTGAATCCTTTAGATATCCACCATTAAACAAGAGGTTTCCACCTCAAAGAATGCACCCCTCTTAGAGATATGTGACCCCTCTCAATGGGGAGTAACTCGATCTCTTAGGATTTGATCCCAATATTCATGATTTTACTTGCAAATAACTACAAAACAATCTTCAGTTAACTTGGATACACTCCAAACATGTTTCTAGCATATTTCCATTTATTTAGGAATTTGTCCTTTTGTCTTTTTGGCCATTTATTTGGTCTTTTTGGGATTTTTCAAGAGAATGTGTATTTAAGTGATAAATAATCACTCAAATAATTTCGAATGTGGGTTGAGGGGTGTAGTGGGTGCTCTAATGTATAAAGTGTGCACCCCCATGGAAAATGGCCACATCTTAGCCACTTTTTTATAACACTTTGAAATTTTACATTAAAAACATTAAAAAATTAGTCCATTTTACAGGAAAAACTTTTATTCTCGATTTTGAAAAAAAAAGGAGGGTCTTAGTGCATGTTCATATGACTCAAAATGTTAACTAGCATGGTAATATATATAGACACATAGACTTTAATAACCACCAAGGCGAATACTCTATCTTTGGAGGTGCTCCAGATGGAGATTAGTGGCCACCCACCTATTCCATTAGCTCGAAAGAATTGTCCATTGTGGCAGTTTCTGAGTTACTTTTCTACGGTTTTTCAGGTCCCAAACTTCCAGGGATGTTTTGAGGCCCTAAACGACATTTTTTGGTGATTTGAGGGACCAATTGGTTTCCTTTGGCATCCATTTGTCCCCGATCAAAAGTTTTAAATCTCAGATATACCTTTCCAATGGGCTATCAATCACCCAAATCAAAGATCGTATGCAAATTTATGACCCCGAGAAGTTGATTGTTCAACTTACCACCTTGGGGCCGCAACTTTATGATGGTTCATCTTCTAGGGTTATGTTTTGGACTTTTTGCGTTCTCTCCCTCATTCTTATTATAAATAGGCCCCTTTGGCCTCATTTTGTATTCATCTTAGTACGGATGAGCATAGTAGCCACATCTCTTTTCAGAGATAGCTACCACCATTCTAGCAGTTGTATTACAATCTGTTCTATTTCCGCCATTTAATAGAATATGTGTTTACTGTATCTATGTTATATTTTCAATATGGTTTTGTTTATGATGTTATCTCTGTTATTTCATTTCTTTCTCACATAAAACCGGATCAAGAGGTTTGAGTTAAAAACTCATAAATTATATGTCGCTAACAAGCAACATATAATTAACAAGGAAAAAACACTCTAGAGTCTTGCATTGATAACTAAGTCTAAGTTGTCCAATCCTTTTACAAAAATTCATCATGCTACATCAACTTATTACAATTTCTTTGCAGGATATGAACATGCAAAAATTTAAAAAGAGGACAAAATTGGACCTGAAAGGAATTCTGAAATTCTAAGCACTTAAAAATAACAAGTGACTTGTTCACAACTTCAGAGGCTCACTAGAAATCCAACTAAGTAAAACTTAGTGGATAACATGGGGAATATTCAATACCTAAATATAGTCTCATTGTTGTAATCAAGCGTATTGCATAATTACCATTAATACATATTATAGATTATATAAGCAATAGACAAGTAATAGTTGATGGAGAAACAAGTATTTCTATTACTCAGCAAGAACACATACATGGTTGATTACATAAGATCGAACCGATTCCATATCTAGCTCTCCAGCCTATTTATATGATTTACAATAGGTTACATAACTACCTATCAGTTCAACTAACCGACACAACCTGTGGAGGTCAACATAATCTATTGATATGTTTTGCAAGTAGTCAGTCAGAGGACCTAGTCGGCTAGCGGACTTAGAAGTCGAAGTCCCAGTAGAAATGGCGCAATTTGTTGGCGTCCTTTGGAAAAGATCACTCACATGGTATATGACCTACATAGAGAAAACTCTAAATGAAACAAAAGGTCAGATAAAACAACAGTTTATGTCTTTCTTCAAAACCCCTGATGCAAAACATCTCGCTGCTAAAAAGTTGAAAACCACTGCACAAAATCCTACAGAATCTGTCAGGAAATATGATAAAATATTCAAAGACTTGTTGATCTAGATTTAATACAAAATCGACGAACAATTATTGATCCAATGGTTTGTGGTTGGACTATTTAGAAAATCAGAATGCACATTTGGTTGGATAACTTCAATACATACGAATATGCATTGAAAAAAACACTATAAATAGAAATCAATGAGGATTATGACATAGTCCCTGTCAACAAACGCATCGAATAACAACTTGAAAACATGAAGAAAACCATCCATGAAATGAGCCTTAGAGGAAATGAAGTATGGTGTACAAAATGATTGACAACAGGCCATACAAAATACTACTATCGACAAGATGATCGATGACAAGACATCCGACTTGTACAATGAAAATGTTTCTGTGACATCTGCCAAGAGCATGATTCATGTGTAACAAAAGAATACCATACAACATGAAGAATGAGTAAGCTCATTGGTGTGCTATATGTGAAGTTAAAAATTATTCCACGGCAGAATGTCAGCTAAAATTAAATAATATACATAACTATTAGGAAATATATCAGACTAATGTTGTCAACCGGAATGATAACAATGAAAGGAATGATAATAGAAATGACCAGAACAACAGAAATGATAGTTATAAAATATATGATGGCCTATGATATGACCGACGAAACGACTACATCTACCAATAAGGAGGATTCCAAGGGAGGGGTCGAAACAACAGAAATTGACAAAACCGACCACGTCAACCTATTCAGTGCTACACATGCCTCAATGAAGGACATATTCATGTAGAATTCCCTTACAAAGATTGAACAGACCTAAAATTTTGTACAAACTCTGGAGTAGGTGATCACTACTTGGAATATTTCCCTATCATGCTTGAAAAAATTAATAATAAAAAGAATGTTTATGTCTTTTCCAGTTTTCTTAAGTATGATATTATCAAAACTAAGAGTCTTCACATCGTAACTCGACAAGGAACAAAAATTGGTCCCGATAATCCATAAATTAGTCAATTAAAAATTAAAGATGACTATCCTAACTCTGTTGATCAAAAGCGATTGTATAATAATGCGTCAAAAATATTTCAAGAATTGGAATCCCAAGAAGACCATGATGAATCTCGACAAGAATCTATTAATGAATTGATCAATTTAATAACTAAAGAAGAACCTATTAATGAATGGATCAATTTAATAACTAAAGAAGAATCTATCGCAAATTTAATAGACCTAGTGGATAATATCAAAAACAAGTATGTTGAAGAAAAACAATATAAAAATATATATCATCTAAATCATAAATATAAAAAAGATGCAGATCCCCTTGTCGATCTGGAAATCGAATTTACCACACCCGACAAATCATTCTCGACTTCGGATCGCAAGTAAATATAATGACTTGCCACACTTCGGAACATCTTGGTAGAACACATTTACATGAGTCGGGCATCTACCTAAAATTATCCAAACAAGCACTAATTGAACCAATTGGTGTATGGAAAAATGTCGACACGACCATCAAAGGCATCATGACCCAAGTTGGCTTTGAAATCATCAATCCCAAGGAAGGATCCATATCCTTCCCTGCACTAGTTGGTTGACCATGGAGAAGAAAAATGAAAGCATCAATATCACTTGACAAAGAAAGAATCAAAATCAAATGCAATAGACAAAAAGTTATTGTACCAATTCATCCATCACAAGGAGAGACCTGGACAGAACCAATTGACCAAAATGTCAATGTCTGGCAACTATATCAAATAAAGAACAATGAATACTATATCGAAACAAATGCATATGAAGAACTCCATCTTGGAAATCTTGAGTAAGTCGGATACAATTCAGACGTTGAAATTTACAACTAGATGATAGAAAACTATGAATTGCAAGCACCAGTTTGCTGGACAATCGAAGCCATCCCTAAAAAGAAAAAGTAAAAACAATGTTTTTCTATCACTAGTATCCCAACTATCTTTGAAAGAAAAATTAGAGAATACCCAACGCTAGCACCAATGAAAAACGAATCGTCAAATAGGCCATCGCTGAGATACAAAGAATGTGAATCCCAATATTCCCATGTCGAAGAAGTCTAAAAAAACATAGGTGAACAAGGTCGACTTCAAAGTTTGGTCAAGACATTTACAGGACAAGCTGCAAGATGGTGGGATACACACCAGTCGAGACTACGGACTTGGACCACAACTTCAACGTACTTCGTTGAAATATTCAGAGGAAAGAAACTCACAGCACAAGGAAATATTCCAATCTTCACACAAAGGCAAGACCCTAAGAAACATTTTAATGTCTACAAAAAATAATGGAGAATATTGGGATACAAAGATGAAAGCGCATGGCCACACTTATTTCCAAATACACTAGAAAATTTACCGAACAAATGGTACAAAATGGAAGAAGCAATAGGAGAAACGTTTACCTGGAAAGAACTCAGAGAAAAATTTGTCAAAGACTTCAAATTTTCTCCTCATGATGAGTCATTAATCGAAGCAAGTAACCAAGTAAAAAGTTTCCTACAACCGACAAACAATAAAGTACCAACAGAGGATCATCAACTTATTCAATAGATTGGTGCATGCAACAACATCAAGTCGACCAAAATACAACATTCGACAAGACTTCAGTTAGAAACAAAAAGAACAAAAGGGAAAAGCTTCAAGTGGAAATCAAAACATCCAAACACTTCAAATCTAGTTAGAACAATATTCAAAGTTGAAACTTCAGAAAAATAGGACCTTGAAATATTGAGAGTGGAAGACTCTTCACCAGCATTCTCACAATTTAAAGAAGGTAGCCGACAAATCAATGAAATCAGAGCACCAGAATGGATGGATTCCAAATTCAAAACAAAAGAAGTAGATATATCTAATCACGATAGACCTAAACTGGAAAAAATACATGATTATTAGAATGAAAAATAGACAACATAAATCGTAAATATATTGAAATAATTTCAAGATGTTTTTTCATGGGATTACAAATATCTAAAAGGACTTGTGCAGGAAATGGGATAAATGAAGATGAACATCAAACCAAGTGTAAAACCAGTAAAAAAAAGACCATACAAGATGGCACACAAATACAAGGAAATAGTAAAGAAAGAAATTGACACTATGCTTGCAGCTGGAATTATTTACCCCATCAATCAAGCTGAGTGGGAGAGCCCAATGGTCATCCAACATAAGAAGTACAATCCGACACGTCTATGAATCGGTGTAAACTTCATAGAACTTAATAAAGTAACACTCACAAACCCATTTCTGACTCCTTTTGTCAATGAAAGTATTAATGAAGTCGTAGGACATGAATGTTATTCGTTCACGGATGGATTTTCTCGATATAACCAAGTACACATTGCTAAGGAATATCAAAATAAGACTACATTCGTATGTGATTTTGAATCATTTGCATATAGAGTTATTCCATTCGGATTGAGAAACGCACCAGCTGTATTTTCAATAATTGTTCTCAAAGCATTCCAGGAATATATCTACAAAAATATGGTTGTATATTTCGACAACTGGACGATTTACTCCATGTTGAAAGATCAATGCAAATGGATAAGACTTATTTTGGAGAGATGTCGACAAATACAATTATCCCTAAATATCAATAAATGCATATTTCTAACTCCAATAGGAATCCTATTGGGACATGTCATATGTAAAGAAGGTATTAAAATGGACTATGAAAAAATGAAAATCATTCTCGACTTGAAGCCTCTAGTCAATCCTAAGCAAGTAATGATTTTTCTAGGACATACATGATACTATAAAAAATTTATTCGGCACTACTCTGACATGACTTATCCCATGGAATAATTATTAAAATAAAATCAAGAGTACCAGTGGACCAACGAATGCGCTACATCATTCGACATCTTAAAGAAGAAATTAGTCAAAGCGCCCATACTAAGGTTTTCAAACTAGTCAATCAAATTCCATGTCAATATAGATGTTTTAGGAATAGCAATCGGCGCAATCCTAACTCAACCTGGCGATGAAAAAATGGAATATCCAAATGCATACAACAGTAGAAAACTAAATAAAGTTGAAAGGAATTATTCGACAACTAAAAGAGAAGCACTAGGAATGGTATTCTCACTCCATAAATACTGACACTATCTACTTGCTAACCCATTTGTGTTTTACACAATCCACCAAGCACTAAAATACTTGGTAAATAAACCTCTACATCACGGGATAATTTGTCAATAGTTGTTGTTATTCCAATAATTTGAATTCGAATTCTTAGTATGACCAAGCAAAACAAATGGTGTACCTGACCACTTATCGAGAATAGACACGGGTGAAGAACATACTGGAATTGAGGATGAAATACCAGATTCTCATGTATTTAGAATTGAACCCATACCATCAGAATAGCATAGATTTCTCAATTCATAGATAAGGTCACACTCTAGAAGGAATGAATGAAAAGAAAAAGAATATCCTAGCTATGAAAGCTACACCCTACACAATAATAAACATATTTCTCTACAAGATTGGACCAGACGACGTATTACGATTATATGTTCTCGACCACGAAAGACAAAGTATAATGAATGAATCACATTATGGACCAACAAGAGGTCACTTTCAAGCTGACACAACAATACGAAAAAAACAACAGTCAGGGTTATAGTGGCCAACCATACACAGAGACTATCGAGCAATTGTGAACAAATGTGATTGATGTTAATCACTTGGTCGACCTTTACTAAGCATGGAAATTCCCATAATATTAGTGAAACCAAGCTTAAAATTTGAAATATGGGAGATTGACTCCATTCGGCCATTTCTGACACCTAGTAGATGGAAGGGAGCAAGATATATTATCACTGCAGTCGAATATGTTACCAAGTGGGTAGAGGCAGAACCTGTCGAAACTTTCTCAAGTGAGATAGCCACTAAATTTATATATGATAACATCGTCACAATATTTGGATGTCCATTGACCTTGATCAACGATCAAGGGTCACATTTTGTAAATAAAACAATTGCCATCTTAACAAAAAAAATTATGATTGAGCATCGAAAGAGCACAAAATATCACCCTCAATCCAATGGTACAATTGAAGATTTCAACAAACATTTGCCAAAGTCCTAACAAAAATATGCAATACTAACAAGGATAACTGGGACGACAAGATACCAGTCGTACTATGGGCATACATTGCAACGTACAAAATATCGACAGGTCAGACACCATTCAGACTTGTATATGGACAAGAAGCAGTCATTCCTTTACATTTTTGTCAAGAAACACCTATGATTGTTGAAATACTACATATTGATGTCGAACATGCAAGGAAATAAAGACTATCCAAACTTGAAGAACGCCGAATAATAGCAATATAATAAAAAGAAATCCAAAAACAACAACAAAAAGATTGGCATAAAATAAATATAAAGAACATGAATATCTTAGTTGGAGATCTTGCATTTTTTTACAATAACTGAGTAAAAGGGAATCCTAAAAATATGCACACCGAATGGATGGGTCCATATTTTGTCGAAGAAATCAATGCCAACGGATCAGTTCGACTAAAAACGCTACACGGAAACGTGTTTCAGAAACTTGTCAATGACACCCGACTAAAACACTACAAAGCATAAATAAATAAATAATGGTTATAAATAATAAAATTCAGTCAAAAAAAAATATTATAAGAAAATAAATATAAAACTGGAAGAAACCAAAAACAAGTATGTTGGAAAGATCATCATGACAAGAGACTAGAGAAATAATACCGACAAAGGTGATGCAAGAAGCAGCAAGACACAATCATGGAAATACGATCGACGATATGAGAATCACAGAGACAAAGTGGTACATAGATAGTCCCGACTACATAGGCATGAAACAAACCAGCACAACATGATAAAATATAAAGAAACACAATGACGCTATACTTACGACAAAAAAACGGTTCAATCAAATCATAATGAAAATCGACACATAGAGCAGAAAATTCGGAATTCATCAAAAGAAGCATCGATAAACTATCTTTCGAATTTAAGTCCCTCACCAATACCACAATTAATTCCACCACCCACTACACATTCTCCCACACAGGACAACTTTGTTATAAATACTGCGTTAGAGGAGACTTGGATGTTATTTTGTGAAGAACTTGAGAGTCAGAGCACCGAGACAACCGACCCCATAGAGAAAAATTCTGATGCAAAGTAATATACAACCAAAATGGAACTAAAGAAGTCGAAAACAAATAGCAGATTCACGACCAACAAAATTAGACAGCTTGAAAAATCCATCACACTATTGCAGAGCCTACTGCACAATATACGCAATGCCAAAGTAGTCGAACTCCAGTGGAAATGAATTTGGAATGAAATCATCGATTAGGTAATTGAAACAAACGACAGATGGAGAGACAAAGTAATAGGTTAAGATCTAGAACCATCCTGAATTACATGAATACACCATTAATTGACAGCTTTGCAGGAATGAAGAAATTTATTTCCCAATTCATCATAAGAAGGTATCACAATGGGAAGTTATATTTTGACACACCTGTCGAGGTTAATGGTGACTTGATCATCCAAATCATCCAACTGTTGAACAAAGGAGACATCGTACCCATTCGACCAAACCCATATTTATTCAAAGAACTCATAGGAACCCCAGAAGGGAAGGACTCCAGAGGGTTGGTAGTCAATTAGATATTATATGGCACAGAGAAAATAACAACAAAAATTGTGTCATTTGTGTTAACAAACACTGGTCGAGGATCTGACCTTAAGCTTGGCATGCCTGAGGCAATCCAAAATGTGGCAACAAGAGGAAAAGTTTACCGTTGGTTCGAACACTTTGAATAAATCATTGGAAATATTTGCACAAAATGCCAAGAAGAGGGGACACAAATCCGATATCCATCACTCATAATCTAGATCGCCATAATACATCTGCAACCAATAGGGGAAAAAGACTTCATTGCTCCAAAAGGACCAATTATGTGGAAATTCAAAGCATTTTCCCCAAGCGAATGCCAACTTGGTGCCACCACAACCAAGATTTAGTTGTACAACGGGTTCCAATTCAAGCTCTAAAGGTGAAAACAGTTAGATGGAGAGTGACACAAAATGTTTGATGAAGTCTACCATTGTCTGCTCATATCCAACTTTCCTAGGATCACATGTTGGTTTGGTACTTGGAAGGAGTAGTAAGACCAGTAAAATAACTTGAATTCTATCCCACGGTTGATGAAATTTTGAAGAGCTTAGTCGACAATCCAACACAAAACTTGAAATACCACCACTGGCAAGACGCGTCGATCATCCAATGGTCAAACCCTTAACATATGCAGAGAAGGAGGAATACTATGAAGTCTGACTTCACTTGAATATGTTATGCTCTATACCGACCAAACTGGTGATATCAATCCTTTCATAATTTCTCTGACAACATATTAGCAACAACAAGATAAAGCAGAACAATCAAAGGAAAGCACTTAGTCGGATACTCTGATACCAGAGTATGCACTAACAAAGAAAAATATGTTTATGTATTTGTAACTTCAGAATGTATTCACTTGTATATTTCTTATTATATTTCATTGTACCTTGACAGAGATATTTGTTCCTCCAATCGGGAGAGTCATTAATATAATTAAGTCATGTAAAGTCATTAAGGTTAACCCTCCATTGTAAGTCGGGGCAATAGACCCCACAGTTGAGTCATATTAGGGTTATTAGACTCTCATAGAGAAGTCATCCCTGTAGAGTAATTGTCAAGTGGAAATTAATTATAAATAGAAAGTGAGACTCTCTATTTGAAAAAAACACTCACTCAACAATAGCGCATGAGTAAGATAGGAGTAGCTTGCACAAGTGAGAGAGAAAATAGTTGTCGGAGATCATCTTTGTACTTTTGGGCTTTAATTTTTCTATTGGTTCTCATTCTATCTATGAGGAAGTTGCGGGGTATTCTCCTTTATGGTTTCCCTAAGTAAAAATATGTATGTCTCTTATGTCTTGTGATTATTGTTGTGCATGTTATTCTCTCAGAAAAGATCCTAGATCATATTGATTAAACGATAAAAATATAACATGGTATCAGAGCTAACCTGAGAAGAAGACACTGTGTAGCTGCAGAAGCTAAGGATTCTTAATTTTTTGGTTTCTCTCGATGGATCATCATCAAAAGGAGGCTAGGCTATCTCTCCATTAAAGGATGCATCTTCTTGTCGAAGCAGAATCTGATTCCGGGCATTTTCAGTTTTTGGCATGTCACTACTGCGGGAAATTATGGATTTTCATAGAAGTGGAATTTTTTAGTGAGCCCGGCATAGGATTTCTCTCCTCCTCAAAATCAAAATTTAGAGACCAATATCAAAGTTTTTGGTTGGGTAGAACTCTGGGAAAGATCAGCTCTAGATCCATTTCGGGCATCTCAAATTGGTAAGATCTAAATCTCTTGTATTTCCATTTGATTTTCTCATTAAAGATGTCTCATCACACCAAGATTGATGAAAATCTTGAAGAAGCTGATAACTTCCGAGCATGCCAGTATAGGATTTCACTTGTTCTTAAAGAAAATGAATTGGACACCTACATAAGTGGAGAGGTTCCAGTTCTAGAGGGAGATGAGGCTAAAACCTTACACAAGAAGAACTTGGTCAAGGACAAGAGGATTATTGTTGATTCTATCAAGGATCACCTTATACATGTGTCTTCTCTAAATACACCTAAAGAGATGTTTGATTTATTGACCAAGCTATTTGAAGGGAAGAATATAAATCGGAAGATGACTTTGCAAAATCGATTGAAGAATGTAAAGATCTAGAATGCATAGATCATACAGTCATACATTACAAGGGTCTCTCAAATCAAAGAACAACTTGAAGCTGTGGAAGAAGAAGTAGAGAATGTAGAAATTGTGATGACCACCTTGAATGGTCTCCCTAGGTCATGGGACTCCTTCATTCAAGGGATTTGCGATAGAAGAAAGTTAATCACCTTCAGTAGGTTGTGGGAGGAATGCTCACAAGAAGAAGCTCGAATAGTAGCTCAAGAAGAAAATATTGGAAATGAATATCAAGCTCTCACAGCACACACCAATAAAATTGGAAAAGAGCACTATCATCTCAAGAAAGGTAAGCATCCACATTATAATAAAAAAGATAACCCTAGAATATCTAGCACAGATCTATCTAGTATCAGATGCTATACATGTGTTGAGAAAGGACACTTCACCAGAGATTGTCCTAGAAATAAAGGTGGATCTCACAAGAAGAAGAACAACAAAAGAAGACATCATGCTCACACTATAGAGGATGATGAACCTCCAAGGAAGAGAGTCAAAGAAGAAAGTGAAGATTCTTCAAGCAATGAAGAGTATGTTTTGATTTCTGCCCTCACGGGAACTATTACACATGGAAGAAATTATTGGCTCATAGATAGTGGGGCTTCCAAGCATATGACAGGATTCAAAGAATCCTTTGTGAATCTATTCGAACATGAGTCACCCCACAAAGTGAAACTTGGGGATGACTACCAGTATCCCATAAAAGGAAGTTGTGAAGCTTCCTATAAGCTAGACTCTGGAAAATCTATGAAGATGAAGGATGTCTTGTTTGTACCAGGACTAAAGAAGAATCTTCTCTCCGTATCTGCATTGGATGCAAAAAGTATGAGGGTTGCATTTGTATATGGCTAAGTCCTTATGTGGTCAAATGGAAAGACCATAGATGATGCAGTAGATATTGGAGAGCAAGAGGGAGGCTTATACAAATTAAAGGGCCAATTGAAACAAGCTCTGGTCCATGACTCAGTAGATCCAAGTGAACTTTTGCATAGAAGGCTTTCACATTTGCACTAAAAACTATAGGGAACTACCACTTTCAAGAAAATTTGTTGAAGGTCTTCTAGAATTCTAGAAATACAGGAAAAACATGAAGGTGTTTGCAAAGGATGTGCGAAGGGAAAGAACACAAAGAAGACATTTCTAAGTAGCGAGAGCAAGGCAAAAGGAATCTTGGAAATCATCCACTCTGATGTATGTGGTTTGATGTCATCTAGTTCATTGAGTGGGTATGTATATTATGTTTTTTTCATTGATGATTTTTTGAGGAAGACATGGATATATTTCTTGAAAATAAAGGATGAATTACTCAGCAAGTTCAAGGAATTCAAATCCTTAATTGAGAATCACACAGAGAAGAAAAACAAGACCTTTCGATCAGACAATGGTGGAGAATTCACATCATATGAATTCAAGGAATTATGCAGAGAGTCAGGGATTAAGAGGGAGTTGACCACTCCATATAACCCACAAAAGAATGGAGTTGCATAGAGGAAGAATAGAACAATTATGGAAGCAACAAAGGCAATGCTTCATGATCAGGATCTTCTTATGCATCTATGGGAAGAAGCTACTTGCATAGCTGTGTATGTACAAAATCATACTCTACATAGAGTACTTGAGAAAAAGACACCAGAATAACTCTTCTCTAGTAAGAAACCAGAATTCATCCATCTTCGAATATTTTCTTACCCAGTGTACATACACATTCTGAAAGAAAAGAGAATGAAGTTAGATCCTTCAGGAAAGAAGGGTATATTTGTGGGATATAGTGAAAGCTCGAAGGATTACAGAATATATTTCCCAGGATTCAAGAAGATCGACATCAGTAGGGACGTGACATTTGATGAAGACTCGGCTTACAACAAATCCAGAAAGAGACCTGTTGAATACCTTGAAGAAACATAAGTACCCATGATCTGAGATACAGCAATGAATGAAGCAATTCCAAAAGAAGATCGATAAATGGAAGAACCTCAGGAACCTATAGATCCACCCCGTGAGAATAATTCTTGCAAGAGGAAACCAACATGGGTATGTGAGGCTATCCAAGGTGTGGAGAGATATGGCACTCCAAAAGAAATGCACAGAGAAAGGAATAGAACTAGGTCATGCTCTAGTTATGTAGCCCTACTATGTGACATCATTGATAAATAACCTTCTAACTATGAAGAAGTGGCAGAAAAGAAAGAATGGAAGGATACGATGATCGAGGAGTATCAGCCGATCATGAAGAATGATGTCTTGGATGTGGTCCCGAGACCAAAAGGGAAGTATGTTGTGACTTTCAAGTGGATCTACAAGATCAAGCATGCTGCAGATAGCAGCATAAATAAATATAAAGTGATATTTGTGGCATGTGGCTTCTCCCAGAAGCAAGGGATAGATTATGAAGAAACTTTTGCACCTGTACCCAAATACACTTCCATCATATCATTAGTTTCTCTGGTTGTAGTGATGAAATGGAAGATACACCAAATGGATGTCAAGGTCACGTTCTTGAATGGTGTAGTGGAAGAGGAAGTGTACATGGAGAATCCACTTGTATTTGAGACATATGATAGGGAGACTCATGTGTGCAAATTTAAGAAGGCCTTGTACGGTGTGAAACAGGCACCCAAGATGTGGTACGACAGAATTGACAGCTTTCTTGTTAGTTTTTCATCACATTAAGCTAGCATTATGATCTTAGGATCTTTTCACTGAGAGAATAACAAGCACAGCAATAAAACATAATCACATCACAAGAGACAAGAGACACAAAGAGTTTTCCTCGGGGAAACCATAAAGGAGAAAACCCCGCAACTTCCTTAGAGATAGAATCAGCACCAAAACAGTAAGAGATCTCCCAAAACAGCAGTAGTATTCTTCTTCTGTCTAGTCCCAGTATTTCCTTCTTCACTAGTGCACCACACTTGAGTGAGAGTGAATGATGTGTGTGTTAAATAGAGAGTCTCACTCTCTATTTATATTCTTCCGTTCACTTGAAGTGCACTTAATCACGTAGGCTCAACTTACAATTACTTACTCGAGCCTACACCTTAATTAGTGTATAATAACCCAAGTGCCCCGAAACTGTGGGGACTTACCTAATGACTTGACATGACTTGTTTACATTATAGATCCTCCCGATCGGAACATCGGGGCATGACAACATGACTGAAATACATAATAGAAACATCCCGGAATAAACATCGGGTTACAATACATAAGATACATAGAAGAATACATTCTGAAGTTACATATACATCAACACTCCCTCTTAACTAGGAAGGTATTCTTTCGACACAATTTTCAGCACTGGTCTTCTTCTCTATATCAGCTGGATCATCTCGTCTTTAAGTCATCTTCGTCTTCAAGTAATTTTCATCTTCAAGTCATATTCACTAGATCTGGATCATCTCTTGATCTGGATCATCTCTCGATCTGGATCATCATCATCACTGGATCTGGATCATCTCTCGATCTGGATCACCATCACTGGACTGGATCATAACTGCTGGATCATCATTACTGGATCTCGATCATCACTCGATCTGAATCAAACCTGGTGCTATCTCATGATTCTTCTCATCACAGGAAGTTATACAGAGCCAGTCCTTTTTCATACTGGATGTATCATCTCAGAGCTGGTCCTTTTTCATACCAGATAAGGCAGCTACTCAGAGCTAGTCCTTTTTCAAACTAGATGAGCCTTCCCAGAGCTAGTCCTTTTTCAAACTAGATGAGTCTTCCCAGAGCTAGTCCTTTTTCAAACTAGATGAGGCATCTACTTCAGAGCTAGTCCTTTTTCAAACTAGATGAGTCTTCCGAGAGCTAGTCCTTTTTCAAACTAGATGAGGCATCTACTTCAGAGCTAGTCCTTTTTCAAACTAGATGAGTCTTCCCAGAGCTAGTCCTTTTTCAAACTAG